>JAUMTS010708129.1:0-12492 GCA_032273385.1 Ophiopholis aculeata | reverse complement strand
TGTGAGGTGATATCTTAAATATGGTAACACAAATCCACCTCTTCTTTAAACTGTTATTTTAAACGAGTTAAAATGGTCAAAAACTGTGAAAACTTACGTTAAATGTTAAGAAAAAGAGTTAAAACACTGGTAACTAGTGTCAAATTTTCTATGATTTCAGAGTTCTGTACTTTACTAACTCTGACTCCAATGCTGCTGGTGTTTGGCGCATAAATCCCAATGAATCAGGCGGGGAATCAGGACAACGACTTGTTTCTAGCGTCGATTTACCAGGCATCAATGATTTGTACCCATATGAACTGGTTCTTGATAAGTCAGGTTAGTGAGATACTTGGTGGTATGATCAAATTATCCCGACTCGCAATTCATTGCACTGCAGCGGCTGCTTTTTATTATGATCGTAATAGTTGACGTCATGATCAGTTTTAGGTTGCATGCATACGGTCATGCAATTCGTAATGTATTTTGTTTAAGCAACAGTTATACTTACCAGTCTTGTATTATATATCGTTGACGTATTATATTTCGCTGAATGACTCTTAGTCGAGTTGTTTTAATTATAATTATCATGATTACTTTATGTTACGATTTTCTTTCCGGTTATTTTATCAGAAAACAAACTTATTTGGAACAACTTTGACAGTAGCAATGAGGTCATTGAAGTCATTGATACTAATGGGTTCAACAGGCGAATTCTGCATACATTTATTAATAAACCCATTCTCCGTGATATGATACTTTATTATGATAATGTGTACATGGTTAGTGCTGCTATAAACGAGATTCTACGCATGCCCAAGGATGGCAGCTCACCGCCCGTAACACTGACAGTTGGTACATCTGCTTCATGGACGGCTTTGAGAGGCATTTATATTATTTTCTGTAAGTGCAACACTGTACCCTGAGGCACTACCATAAATCCGGGGGTGTTACTCAACTTTCATTTTGGTAGGGCGGGGGTGTGCGGCGCAAAGCGCCGAAACAAGGGGCTACGGAACTGAATGGTCGTCAAAACAGGGGCTTACGAATCTAAACGGCCACTAAAACAAGATCCAGAATTGTTCAAATTGAAATGACGATGTTCAAAAATTTCTTGTTTTGTGGATACTATTTGTCATTTGAAAATCCTAAAATATTGCGGTCTTTAGGTGACAAATTTGTCATTCTTGATCAGAAAATCATAAACATGGGGTCATTGGGTGACAGACATATCACAAGTTGAAAGGGTCTTTGGTGACAAATGACCTAAAAGGGGTGTCTTACGACCCTATAACGTATCCTTGAAACATGGAGGTACTGCTCGGGCACTGTACATATCATTTAACACGCCAGATGGTGATAAAAGGATCGTATTTCTCATTCAACAAAATGCTTAGGGTGATATGAAAAGTAAAATGAAGTTGCTCTGTGTGAGATTAAAATAAGCCTATTGCAGAGAGAAAAGGCAAACTAAACTTAATTCTCAAATTTGAGCCAAATCGGACATACCATTTTTGATAAATTACTGTTTAAAGATTGTTTTTTTAAAAAAGAAACCACATGTTCCACCATAATAGGGAACGTCTCCAGTCTTTCGTATTCATTTTCCTACCTGTAAGTCGTGTCTTGTTTTGACAATTTTGTTCTTCTTCTCATGACTTTGAATATCTCCTTAGTCCCACCATGTGTCACGGACACCTTAGTTCAAACCGCAAGTTCTACGGGGGAAATACTGTTAACATGGACACCCGATTCAACGCCAGGAAGCCAATGCGAGGCTGATGAATATCAGCTATCATACCAACCTTATGATTTGCAGACGTGTTCTGTTTCTGCTACTGGTGCCATCAAGACGTTGGACTGGCAATCTACTTCTACGGCAACGATTCAAGATCCTTCTAAGGCTACCGTCTACCGGATGACGTTGTCTTCTAGAAACTGGCCAGCGGACGGACAGGATTCGGTTCTTGGAAACAGTGTGTATACTGTTGAACGTAAGTGATGAAATGAAAAAACACTTTAAGGTTTTTTGACTTGATTGCCATTGATCTTTCTTTTCAAAGAATTGTTGAAAAACCTAGAAGTGCAATGGGTTTAAACTGTTGCAAATAAGATTGTTTATCACGCAAGTACGTTATGTCCAGCCAACCGAATCAACCAGTAGTTGGTACATCACAAAAATAAGTGCTTTTTTTAATAAACAGTTTGTTTTTTATTATTGAATTATAGGAATTTTTGATTTTTCTAAGGTACTACCCCGGGGTACTACCATAGTCATGATCGGCTTAAATAAGCTTAGAAAACAGCATAATTTGATCATTACCCGACGAATTACAATGTTTAAAGGGGCCAAAGTAGGTTGTTAAAATTGGATGACTTCAGTTTAAGTAAGGGGCTTAAACCGATTTGTGTAAGCCTTTTCAGACAATTGCCTCTACAGCTAATCTCATACGTGGATACTTTGAGTCCCAGAGAAAGAAATGAGCTGTAAAAGTAGATGAACATTGTGCATCAACTTTAAAATAAACAATCATAAATATCCCTTTTCCAGCTTGTATTGCTGATCTGGTTCTGAATAAGAACGCAGATCAACAAGTGGACGTTCAATGGAGTGCTACTGTATGTTCGTGCAAGGCCAGCGACTACCAAGTCAGTTATCTCGCCAGAGATTATTGTGAATTTGAAACAAGCGGAATTCTTCCTTGGCAAACGCAAACTCAAGCAACGTTACCAATCTTCGGGGCCATCAGTCATGTAGAAGTAAAGGTGATTCCAAGGATAGTTATAGGCGATAGGATAATCATCGGACGATCCTTCGATGTAAGCCAGGACGACATCGTTATTACTTCAGGAGGCCCCATGACACTCGGGGGTTTGCGTAAGTTATTTTAAAATAATATAAAGAATGACATTTTCTTACATCATTTTCCAAAATAAAACAAAATGAAATAAAATCGCATAAAATAATCTTAAGTTGCGCAAAATAATGTTAAAAATTTGTAAAATTTCAAAACTTGTAATAAAATTGCATAAAATATGATAAAATGGCAAGAAACAACACAAAAGCTTGCAAAATTTGATAAAATATATGCGAAAACTTAAAAATCAACATAAAATCGCATAAATTTACACAAATTTTAAATACTAAATTCAAATTAAATCAAATTCGCATAAAATTAGACAAAACTCTATTATATAATGTTATCATAGATATAAAATAGTACAGCATCTTTGAAAAAAGATTAAACACTATAATTACAATTAAAAAGGTTGGTTTTTGTGTGCGATTTTATGCAAATCCCTCATATTTTTAGATAAAGAACTTTACCTAATCCATGTGAAGTGTTTTTCTATTGCGCGAAACGGTCTTGAAAGTACTTGCATTCAAGCAAAGGCATGTTAGGAACAACCTTAACTGATATTAAGAGAAGTCAAGTATCCGTTTCATAACACATAACATGTAAATTCGTGCTACAATTACCGGAGTTTTCACATTAATTTGCATATATGCCAGTTAAATCGTTAAATAGATGTCATATAAACTTCTAACATGTCTAATGTTTAATGTATAAAGTTTAGATTCCAAGCAAAAAAAGGACATGAACATGCTGGTTGTTAACCGTTTGTTATCGACGTCACAGCCTCTGACATATTTGTTGCGAGGATTCCAGGACACACTGTATTAACACCGTAAATTGTTTAAGCATATAAAGCGTTTGTGCGAAAATGTAATAACTTGACCTAAACATACTCATTTCCCCAGTCGATCGTAGGCAGTGGTTTCAAATAAGGTCTATTATTAGTCGGTGTATTAGCCTAATTCACTGTAGCAGTCCAATCCATTTTCTTTCTTATTCAGCTTGCACGGCTGGTCTTCTTCTAAATAAGAACAACAATGAACAAGTGGAGGTGCAATGGAGTAGTGCTACATGTGAGTGCTCGGCCAGCGAGTATCAGGTCAGTTATCACGCCAGAGACTATTGTGATGTTGTAACGAGCGGAATGCTTCCCTGGCAAACACTTATTGGAGCAACACTACCAATTAAAGGGGACTTTAGTCTGCTCGTGGTAACAGTAACACCACGAACAATTGTCGGTGACAGGAAAAACATTGGCCAATATGTGAATGTCAGCCGAGACGACATTACCTACGGTACGTAAAATAAATTGCAGGTGATTTATAGTGAACTATGCCTCCCTGACTTTGTATTTCCACGAAACCTCAGCACAGTTTTCCGCTGAGTTTTGCTAATCATGGCGCCTACTTAACTACATTATTTACTGGTAAGTCTAAGGTTCATTTCACCTGCAGTGATAGGCGAACACTAGAAGCAATTAAGACACTGAAAACATCCCCGATTATCTGTATTTTCGAACCGCGGAGAGTGATCAAGGTCATCAGATAAGCCCCGGACTGAGCCAAATGTGCTAACAGGTCTGGGTAAATAAAGCTAAGAACATAAAATTATTCAAGCATTTGAGTGTAATTTTAACCTGAACTACTACAACCAATTTCTCTGGACTTTCTCAGGCAGTGGCTTCAAACACTAACAGTTGGTGTACTTGGTATAATTTGAAGTTCCACATAATAACATTATTGGTCCAAACAAATCATAGGGCTTACAGGGAATTCATAAAACGATAACATTAACACTTAGCAAAATAAAAAGAAGAAAACACAGGCTAATAGAAAACAATAAGTGACACACAACTAGTGAGGACTTTAAATAGTGTTATGTACAGCGTACCCCCCCCCCAACACTTTCAAGTATTTGTCTTCCTATGGTATCTGTTCTATTTCAAAATTAACTGAACTTTAAAGACGGGGGCTACCAGGGGCCAACATTTAAGGAAGTGGGAGAACTAATCACTAGGGAGCATTATGGTAGAGACCTAGGTGCTTCAAATTAGGCCGGTGTAACGAATTTGAGCGTCCTCCAATGAGTGTGTGTCCAATTCCCAAGTTGACCTTGATTAAATGAATAATGCATGTATAGAGAACGTACGTTACTATACAGTTACTATCCGGACGCTCTATCACTAGGACGCTGTAGTTCATGACATCTATATAAGATAATATACACCATTGTGTGACCTGTTTTTTTTTAAATCTCTATAAACGGAAGGCCTTGTTGGCTTCAGGGATAATCTGACATAACTTTTCGTGTTAGCCACATTTGTTCATCCTTAGGAGTAGCGTGGCGCACTGGTTAGAGCGTTAGGTTTCTTGCGAGAGGTACTGGGTTCGATAACCGGCAGGGTTGCTTGTTTGGGGTTAATTAGGAATCGATGTTATCAATACTTTCATCAGTAATCACGCTACTACTCGGGCAAGGCAGTTTGTTTAGTGCTTATATACTTGCCTTTCACCAAGGCAATAGTTGTATGTGAACTTGGTTTGCCGGTTCAATATTTCCTGTTTCCGGTTCCTGTTTCCTCCTACATCCTAAAAATCGGACTTCTTACTACATCTCTGTTCCATAGACCTGATTACCGTTGTGTAGTGTGACTGAATGCCCGCCTACTGACATTTACAGGTATGAGCACTACATCCACCTAACTAACAGCGCCTAGAGAACCCAACAGGGTTGATTTGCGCGAATTACAAGAACCGGTTTATTATTATTATCATTATTATCATAGTTGGTATAATTATTATTATCCTCAGGTGCACATGAGGACGCCAAGTAGAGAAAAGGGTTAACATATGCAATATCTAACTTTTTATTACATTACAGTTCCAACTGGACCTCCTACAAATGTGACTACATCAAGTGCATCAGTTAACTCCTTTCGAGTAAATTGGGAAGACGTTTCATGTGGTTACAGTGGTGGTGGTGTAACTCAACGATATTCGTACGAGTTACTTTCTCGGTTAGGCATCGTATCAGAAGAAACATCTTCGAAATGGGCTATGTTCATGAGCCTGCGATGTGACACGGAGTACTCATTCCGTGTTGCAGCCGTAGGCGAAAAAGGAACCGGTCCATTTAGCGATCAAATAATTATAAGAACACTACTATCCGAAGGTTCGTTTATCCAAGGAGCGTTTTAAGTTTAAAGGCATATTCCCATATCTTCTGGCCGAAGAAAATTTTCTCAAATATGTCATTTTTGCAGGATTGTATTCCATATCGGTCTAATAATTTATACCCTGTGGATAACTATGCTAAAATCGGTCAAATTCCTTCAAAATCTAGGATATTGAATTAAAACTTCGGGATCCCGAAGTTTAATTCGCGTGTTGTTGTATAGTAAAGTGCGCATGATCAAAATGCCATTTTCACTCGTGTAAATATGTCTTGGAGCAAAGGAAACTCGCACAGCATTTCATTTAGATGTAACCAATATTTAAGATCGATTTTAGCGAAATATATTTTTTGAAAAAATTGTTGGAATATGCCTTTAATGCTAAAAATCATGGAATTTTTGTTCAGCAACCATCACTCTACGAACAAATTTGTGCTTTATTTTGTCCGTCTCCCCATTCTGAATTTGGATGTTTAAAGTCTATTTGTAGTTATGGGTCAAATCACCATCGATGCTCGTTGATTCAAGTTACCCCAAGTGTGCTGACGTCTCGCAATTAAGCGCATGCCAAGATCCTTCATCAATGTTACACTCTTCTAAACAAGAAGACGGAAATAGTTAAATGATCTATTGTACTGAAATTAACTGACATGTTATTTTCTTCTACTTTTTCTACAGAGCCTTTTGCATCCGAATTAAGCTACACCTCAACTTCTTCCCAAGCTGAAATCGTGTGGACAACCTCTGAGTGTCCACCAACAACTTTTGATGTTGAATACGCGATGACAATGCGAGACCAATGTGAGGAAGTGGCTATGTCCAACCCTACCAATCTTGGCCCGGTCAGTGGTTCATCAGCTATCTTAAGCAACCTCCTGCCCCATTCCACCTATGCCATCAGCGTAGCTGGAATCGGATCTGCTGGTGGCAGAGTGGAAAAGTTGTTAGAAGTGACAACTCAAGAAAGCGGTAAGTCGGTAGTAAGAACAACCCAAGAATGCGGTAAATGTTGAACCAAAAAACATTAAATAACATGTATAAGAAAACAAAATATCACCTGGAAGGTATTTTCAAAGGATTTTATCTCATTTAGATATTTCTTTTGGGTATTGTTTTTTCTTCCAATATGCCTATAACAAAGCACAATGTAGGTCACTAAACTAGCTCGTGTACGTATACTTAATTTTGTTATGAGCAATAATACAACTTCCAGTGCAAATGAATTCACTTCGTACCCAATGGTTATTGGAACATTATCGTAGAAAAAATAATCAAATATCGCCACATGTTAAAATTCTATATTTTTGTTGATCAAAACAATGTTATATATTGAGACTCGTAATAACATACCCTTCCCCTAGTTTACAATTGGCGCTTTATTGGGTAGTTACTCTCGAGCTTTCAACTATAAACTTTTGTTTTGACACTTGATAAGTACTTTCAGACACCAGCGAACTCAACAGTATTCGTGCTGTTGTATCGGAAAGCATGTAAAATAAATATATTGTTTTTTTAAGTACGTAAAGGCGCAAACAAAAGTTACCGTTTGTAGTCGAAACTGTTTTTGTCCAAATCTATTTCCTCTGCCAATATACTTTGCCTTAAATTTTAGTACCCACAGGAACACCTGTCGCCGTTGTATTAACCGCAACCGAGCCATCGAGTTTGAATTTCGCCTGGCAAATTCCATTATGTACTACTCGTAACGGGGAGGTGACATATCAGTACAAATTAGTTGATAAACAGCAATCCACCGTAATCTTGCGGCGTACCAGTGTCAATTATGCTGTGCTGCGGCCACTCACTTCCAATGCTGACTATGAATTTAGAGTTGCAGCAGTTACTTCTGCTGGAATTGGACCATATAGTGACCCTGTTCCGGCAAAAACTTCTGGTAAGCACATTGAATAATATATTATTTAATTTTAATTTTAAAACGACGACGATAAAAGATGCTGATGACGACGACAAAGAGTAACAGATTTAGGAGTCGGAGAAAAGGGACGATGAGGAGGAGGATGTAGAGGAGAAGGATGTGGAGGTGAAAGAAAAGAAGGATATGGCGGAGGAGGACGACGAGGAGGACGGGAAAGCCGACGAGGATGAAGGTAGGGAGATAATGAGACCATTGAGGAGGAGGAGGAGGAGGAGGATGTGGACGAAAAAGGCGATGACAAAGAAAAAGAGGAGGAAGAGGAAGAGGAAAACGAAAAGGATGTGGAGGAGGAAAGGACGATGAGGAGACCGAGGAAGAGGATGAGGAGGACGACGACGAGGAGAAAAGATGGACAGCGACGAGGAGGACGACGACGAAGAAGTCAATGACGAGGAGGAGGAAAATATGATGAGTAGTAAGATGACGAGTAGGAGCATGAGAGCAAGGAGGACTAAGAACAGCAGTAGTAGCTGGAGAAGGAAGAGATTTTACATAAACAAGAGAAAGAATGAGGATCCTAAGCATGATGTGTGCATGTTTTGGCAAGATCAAAATAATAGCTTGACATAACCGTGACGTTAAAAATAATGTCGGTTTGAACACCCGGGGTCACTCACATTGGGAAGTGATATAGGTATGTGCCCCGTTTGAGACCCACCTTTTTCAGGCTGTTTTTTCGTTCCGGAGACCCTCCATTTCAAGCCTTTTTCAGCTCAGGAGACCCAACTTTTTTATTTCGGACCTGTCATAGGTATTTTTCCTTAAAAGAAGCTCCAGATTAGCTAAAAATTTATACTTTATTCGATTTTAATCCAAATAAATCGGGAAAAACAAGAAAAATACCCTGTTTTTCAGGCCTTAGCTCCGTTCCGGCACATACCTACCCAAAAAAATGTTGAATGCCCCAGGGCTTGTATAACGCGCGACATATCATCCCAAGAAATGTTAAGGGATATCTAGGCTATATTTAGCAGCTGTAACCAGTGCTAGCACTACTTCAAATAACCGACCATTAGTATATAATGCAATTTGCACATGTGGTTTCACATTGAATGATTTTCCATTAAGTGATATCTTTCACTACTTTTTTTGAATTTTTCTTCAGAACAACAATGCAAAAGCTCCTATTGTAAGAATGGAGGTTCGTGTCGTGTGAATGCAAACACCGAGTCAGTCTACTGCAGGTACGTTAATGCAATATAATGCAAACAGATTTCCCTTTTGAAATATGATCGCCAATATACTGTATCAAAATGATTTGAAGCAATTAATATGATGTGTTTACTAAATGGAGCAAAAATTCTGTTAAGGAAAAAAAGAGAACAAAAAGAGCACAAAAGCACTTTAAACGATATAGAATAATAATAATGATTGATTTTTGTAAATATTTGCATTGTATGTAATTCCTTCGAATATAAAGAAATGTTGTTATTGAACATGGGTAAATGGGTTCCAAGAGTTGTCATAGCGCTTTTATGACACACCTGAGAAGAAAAAAGACGGATCCTTCCATCTTATGCCCTTCACTTTTCACAATTGTTACCATGAAGTTCAATGAAGTGTGAAATGTATATTGTTTCTTAATTTGATGGATCTAATTTATCTTTATGTTAATTTGATGTTTTTGATTTGATTTGAGTTAGCATATTATCACATTATACAAAAATAGCATTGCATAATATCAAATAAAAAATACAAATAACAGCAAAACATTAAAGCGATAACATGCCAAGTACAACGCTCTACGCTATAAGAGACATATTCTGAAATGGGAATTTGTATTACAATTGGGAATTGATACGCATGAATACAAATACTAAACAATAAAATGAGGAAATGTAAACATTTGATTGAATATTGAACGTTTGTGTCACTTATAGTCTAAAAGTATTGGCTGAGAGTAGTAGCGTTGTGTTGGTTTCCGTGTGTGTAAGAACTTATGTGTCCTATAAAATTGGGTTTGAAGGTGTTTCCGTCGGCCCGATGGGTAGTTATTACAGTTAAACACTTAAGAAAACAGCCAATAACACAAGTTGTGATTCATTTTGAAAGTTTAAACTCCTGACACAAACTTTCAAATTACTTGCCTTTTATAGTTGTGCAAATGGTTATTCCGGAGCCAGTTGCGAAGTTTCCGTGGTTACAATTACACCCCGGCCTACTACACAGAGCAGGACAGAAGGTAACTTTATACCAATGCTATTATAATGCCTCAGTCCCACATAGAGATACGACCACTATAACGATAGGTTACGATCGACCTGCTACTGGTTATTGTAGCATGATTGTAGTCAGTCGTAGCCTGACCGCTTGTAGTCGTATCATGTCGTGCAAGTGGTCGCAAGTTATCGCATGTAGTAGTCTTAGTTAGTAGTCGCACGACAACATTTGGTCTTTAAGAGGTTTTTGATTATTTCCACAAACTTGTCTGCGACTAAAGTAGTCATATCCTATTGCAACCTTGTAGTAGCTTGTCGTACAAATGTTCGCATAATCAGTTCTCGATACCCAATTTGTTCTCCATTGTTCAAAACTGCTACTCACTACCTCTCTATACGATCACAGTTAACTATTGAACCAGCAAACAAAAGAATGGGCTGTCATTGCTGAAAAAAAAACTGCCTTTTAGAACTATGTGTTAATTGGGTGCATATGGTGGGAATACCATTGCATTCTTCAATATACGATCATTTATAATCGTACGACTGAACCGATCGCAGATGATAGCGGTATAAGTAGGACTCCGTCTTAAGGAAGTAGCTGTTACGTAGAAAATACATGAACAAGATAGTGCTAAAATGCAGAGTGCAGAGTGAAATGATAAAGTTATAAAAGCACAGTGTTCTGTCAATACTGACATCTTCACGTTCCTTTCAGGATGAATTGTAATTGAACTCAATAGACATTGGTGCAATAATTTAATTTATACTCACCAACAAAGCGTTTAAACGCATTGGTTAATCACTGTTTTTTGCCTAAGTTTAGTGTTGATCGAACGTTATTGTTTGAGTGTAACTTCACAACTGTTGGTTGGCGGTCGGTCATACCATCAGCGTTACAAAAGCAAAACGTTAGCGTTTCGAGTATAAATCCATCAGAAGACGAACTCGGAACACTGTTCAAACAAGTACTTATTTCCTTTTAAGGCATCATCTGATGTTGAAAAAATTGAGAATACCATCAACAATTTGTTTAAATATATTTTGCACAATAATGTCATTGATTAACTGTATTTAACCAAGAATATGACGATTAAGTGATTGGTAATCATGATTAGTCCACTCAGTAACCATATTGTCGGCAATAATTTTGTTTTACTTTTTTCAGGAATTAATCTCGTAGCCATTTCGACTATAGCTATCTCTGCAGCTGTTGGCATTGTGGCTACATTCGTTGTCGTCAGTGTGTTGGTTCTCATAGTACGTCGAAGAGTAGCTGCAGCTGCAACGATGGCCAGAACAGCTAGAGCTCAGGCAAGAGGAATTCCTCTGCAAAATCTGCAATATCCACGGCCACAATTCTTTTAAAAGAATCCAGGCAACCCAAATCCCCGGTGGTCCAAGTCTGTATTCAAAGGGGTAACCCATGTCTGTTACCGACATTTAAAACAAAACCCACCTATTTGGGTACATTTCAGGGACATTTTACGTGATTTTACCCCCTTTTTTGTGCAAAAACAAAGCCAGTTTAACGGGACTTTGGCAGAAAAACATACCCCTATTTTTACTGTTTCAAGGAAATTTTTATCAACATACCTATCAATTTACATGCAGATTCACGTGTATTGTGACCATATAGTTGTAAATGAGCTAAATTGACCGATAATGGGAGAAAATATAAGAGTTAAACGATGATTGCTTTATTTTCCCGGGCATTTTCAGCGTAAAAATTGTCCTTGTATATAATAACTTCCTTTTCATATAAAAATATTTTTGTTCTATTTCGAGGACAGTCTGGTTTAAAAATACCCCCTGTTTTGGAAATCGCGGACATTTTGTGTCCTTGTTTAGTCATGAAAAATATCCCCTTTGTTCCTGAAATAATGATCATGCGTACACACATTGTCAATGTTGACTTGGACCACCGGGCCCATAAGTGCACACAAGTTGGTAACGATAAGCGATTTTTTTCTTCAAAGTCCCACTATGTAAAGAATTTTCATTAATGATACAATTTTTTACTGAAAAAATACCTCTTTAGTCACATTTTTATTGACAAGAATTTCAAACACCCCTTTTCAATGACACTTTCACGGTTATCCGCTATTGTTATCCTTAACTAACCCCCATACCCGAATTATCCTAACGGTGATGGTCATCGATGACGTAACATTTGTATGGTATCAAATTAAGCCTTCTGTACCTGAAAACCGCGGGAAATGTGAATGCATTATGGGAAGGAATGTCTTAAATGGTGTCTTGTAGAAAGCGTGTATTGCCAAAATCGGAAGTAGAAAGTCATATATTTAAAACATTTAGGACAAATTTACCAGTATGAGCAATTGTGGGCAGATATTCGGACAGTTTTAAAGTCGAGTATGTCCATCT
>JAUMTS010708018.1:0-12492 GCA_032273385.1 Ophiopholis aculeata | reverse complement strand
AATAATAAAAAGCCCCTCTTCCTCCTTTTTTTCTAAAATCCGGACGTGAAACATGTTTTATTTTTTACTTGGCCTTAGTATGTTTTGCCAGGAGAAATAAAAACAGTAATCACTAGCTTGAGAAAATCAAATCCAAGGTAAATGTACACTCTATGAGCTTCTCTTGGGGAATCTTGAAGATTAAACAGAAACAATTTTTTTCTTCAATTTTTCATCATTTGCAAAACATCTACCCTTAGGGGTATAGATGAAAGATGAGAAAACTTGCAAGTTGAATCGTTATCGAGTTGATGCGCCACTGCTTATTATCATTGGGAGATAAATTGTGTTGACTTATCAAATTTATAAACTGTTAATATTTATGTTATTCTTATCAAGAACTGAAACTTAGAGAGCTGCTAAGCTCGCATGACATACACACCTACCCATCCGTCAAACAAAAGTGTGATAATTACTGTTGGATGGGGCCTCTGGTATGATATAGTTATTTCAGCAGGCCGTGGGAAACGCAGCGCTGGAAAATGATCAGAATTTTGCCATCAAAAGACATACCTTGCCCGAAGTAAATCCACTCAATCAATGGAAACCGGATGATGAAACTGTTGCCATCTGGTTTATCCCCTCTTTTGTCGAGATGGCCAGTTAGATCAAACTAGATAGTGGGGGTGAAAATCCTGGGTGAAAATGAGCCTCGATGACAAATTATTAGAGAGGGGTGCTGTAAAAATAATCCTACCGAACTGAACTAAGCAAAAAACTACTTCATCAATATATTTTACTATCTTCTGTAGCTCTCACAGGCTTGCATGCATACATGCAAGGAGTGGCATCCAAAAGCCCTGAGGCCAAGTCAAATATAAAAAAAGTGAACAGAAACATGTATTGAATTGAAGCGGACCAAATCAGCGACTTTTTATTACGTAGTGCTATGACAGAACTCTGATGACAGATTTGATGGGTGATAGCCTGAAGATGTTTTATAGATGTGGACTCATCACTTGCTTAAATAGATAGCTTGTATACGATGATGTGTTGTCGGGGTTACATTTGTCTCACAGATGAGGCTTTGTCATGGGGTGCTCATTTATTGCACTGATGTTGCATGAATTTCAGATTTTCCCCACAAGCTAAAACTGTAATTTAAATCAAGCTTTAGCAGGTTTTGCATGTAAAAAGATCACTCCTCTCGTAAAACAAATGAAGAAAGCCGTATCGAAGGAATTGGGTGACGCGGAAGCTGGAGTTTATTTAGTGTCGGATTTGTGACATGAATGAAATTTGAAAACAGCAATCTTGAATGAGTTACTTGATCCCTCTCAGGAATCTGTGGTATCCTCTTGTGACTGACTGAATCACTGGAGGTACCTTAGCTCTGACGACGCTGCTGATTATAACGACGTGAGAAAACTACTCCGTACCATGTGGTGGAAACCTCTTTGATTTGGGATTCTCCTCTTCGATGCTTTTATCATCTTTGTATTTAGACTGGCAAAACATGATTATATTACTTCTAAATTTCTGTTTAATTAACGATTTTTTTTTAAAAGATACTGTTTGTTAATATTGCTTGATTTTCTTTTGGTTCTCTTTTAAAATAATTTTGTTAGAATCAAAAAAGAAGACCTTTATTTGAGCTGTCATACTAAGGGCATGACAACAGTCATATTATTTTAACCTTTTATTACTTGACTAATATTTTAATTTAAAATTTAACTGATCAAGGATCCAATCTTTAATTTACAAAAAACATACCAAAATCCATCAAATTTCAAGTTATGATATAACTTATCAGAATGAAAAACCTTTTAAGTGCCTGTTCGTGCTCTCAGGCATACTAATATCAATGCAGTTAATACTTTGACGAATTTTGAGAAAATAACCCGGAGCTGCAGTGCAGTCGTGCCAAATCTTAAGCTTTACCCATAATTAGGTTTCTATTTTGCCTTCCTTCATTGTCAGCTTTTGTATACGGCAATGGCTTCTTCTTTTTGGCATATGG
The DNA here is from genome assembly GCA_032273385.1 of Ophiopholis aculeata. Lineage (NCBI taxonomy): Eukaryota > Metazoa > Echinodermata > Ophiuroidea > Amphilepidida > Ophiactidae > Ophiopholis > Ophiopholis aculeata. Next base: position 10,493 of record JAUMTS010708018.1, on the reverse strand, counting down.
CCAATAATTTACATAACCGCCCGCCTCCACCTGGGTTATGGATATAATATAAATCGGCAATTAGGATTTGTTGTAAAATTATGAAGATTGCGTGCCGTGCTGTTCCGCATTACATCTGCCTGCACTAATTGTTATAATAGCTGATGGATACACATGCAATGCTTTCATGCATAAATGCGGGCGTGTGACCAGAGGCTTTTATACATGAATACCACATGTAGTTCATCCAGGGTACTAGCTAGAGCTCATTTATGCTTAGATTACGAGCTTTTTATTTGCAGATTTACCTGCGGTTTCTAGTTCCATATTTAGCAGTGTTCAGTAGAGCATCACAGTTATTTTGCATACATGACTAGTCATAGAGTATTCAGTGTGACAGTAATTTTGTGGCAAACTTGCGTAATATTTAATGGTGTCACACCGTCATTAATCAACTTGCTCTCTCGGGGGAAAATAGTTCCGATATTTATTTTCTAAATATTCTATCACCATCAAAATCTCATGGTGCAATATAATATCTTAGAATCTGATGGTGAATGATAAATAGCTCGCTGATTTTTGTTATGGAATGTCAAATTGCCTTAAGTTATTTTAAATCTTTATTATTTCATTTGTGTTGCATGCTCACATTAACGCACTACTAACTCCTTACGGCAAGCACTATCATGTAATGCGAGCATATTTTTAGCAAGCATTGATATTTCATACGAACAGCTTATCAGTCATCAGCCCTAAATCCTGTACCGTACGCATATTCTACCATCTTGTTGATGTCGTAAAATGGCATTTGGAGCCTTATCTAACAGCGCAAGCAGCAGATGCGGAAATTTAGTTTTATTGCGAGTAATGTTTATTACAGGGTGAAGGGACTATGAAATATAAATTTGCAACTTTTTGACAGGCCTGTAAATCAGATTACCGAAGAGCAGTTGGTAGGCATGTGTAACAGGCATCTTGCACGCTAGCTCGGCAAGGGAAGATTTGTATGTATACTTGTAGGCTGTTGTAGCAAGCGAGCAAGAGGATACTTGTTTTGATGATACCAATAAGCCTTGGAATTCGGCCAGCCTTTTCCTCTAGTATTATAACCTGTGTCATGTTTCAATCTTTACATGCAGTCAATTGTGATCACAACAAAATAACTATGGTATCAGGTTTTCATTTTCCGATTTTGAGTAGTCTGTTTTGTTTTTATTATAAGGAATCATCTTGCAAATGTAGAAATATAGTTTGGTAAGAGCCGTCTAATATTCCGAATTGGTAATATTTTAAAAGCAAATTGCATTGGCTTTAAATTGATGGAAAAATGAGCATGGTATCCAGGTCGGTTGTGGGGCCATTTCATCTTGAGGCATGGAAGCGCTTGATATCTGAGTATCTCACTCATAGATGTAGCTCAGTTCACATAGCAGCCCATCATATCCAATCAACTAAATGACGCATTATGGATTCCACAGGACATAACCGGGAGGAGAAAGACAACGAGGCAATGTGAAGAAAAAAAGGCCCAGGGTTGGGTTAAAGCATTTTCTAGTCATTCAGACACTCGCATTGTGTAATTTATTAATGTAATTTGCTAGTCATACTAAAAAATGATGAGCAATATTCATTTACGTGATTTGCTCTGTCTTAAAAGACGACATTCAAATTACGCAAATGTAAATTATAACATACAAGGCCATGCCGCTTTGTTCATCATAAATGCCACGAGGCAGTAAGTTGTCTTTGCTGATTAGATTCATGAGGCTAAAAATGGCAGAAAGTCGACTGAGTTGTCAAAGTAATCAATCAATTTTGTACTTAACAGGTTGATGACCATCTCGATAGGATATATCAGGCAAAGCTTTCTCTCAATCGACATCAGATTAATACCAACTAAACCCTTACCTAGATCATAATATCACTCCAGGCCGAGCACATTTCAAAATAATCACTCAAATGACTCAATTATGCTCTCACTACTTTTATCAAGCACTTCTTTTTTCCTGTCGCCAACATTCCATCTTAAAGTGAAATGACGGCAAGAGAGCGGGTTTTTGTATGTGCTGCTTTTAAAAAGGGAATAAATCTGGTAGCAATGAACTTGATTACAGAAGATTAAGCTGCCATTTTGAATTTCCTTTTTCTAGCTTCTTTAAGTGCAACTTCATTACAAACATAGCTCAGAGTCATAAACAGCGGGGTACACATAAGCGAAGCCTAGTTTATGAATCATGAAGATGATTGCAGTTTTGTAGGTCAGGCGAGAAATTCATTTGGGATTTTATTTTAAGACTATCAACACTTCAGGAACGGATCTCATTGTGTTTAGATTGTGAGTTGAGATATTTTCTTTTTAAACAGTGATTTCTTTTGTTCATATCTCAAATGATGTATTAATAGCGTTTTGTGCAGATTTGCAAGAAAAGTACAGCAATTAATTATAGAAAGATATTTTGATACTGTTTGACTCGAGGGAGAAAAATTGCTCCATGGGTATTTCTGTATTCTCAGATTACCAATGATACAGAGCTGAACGTGCATTATGATGCCTTTTCTCCAAATTAATTAAAAATTCAGCAATGTAGTAGTAGTACCGCATATTACTAGGCAGCATAGATTAAATACATTTTAAATCCATAATAACAACATGAAATATGTATTGATGCATGTTTCAAAATGTCTATCACCGCATGATATGAATTAATAAAACATTTTGAATGTAATGATCTCAACTCCAAATATTATGTTCTATGGGTATTTCTGTATTCTCAGATTACTAATGATGCAGAGCTGAAAAATACGATGCCTTTTCCTAGAAATTAATTAAAATTACAGCGGTAGCACAGTTTATTGCATTAATCGTTATAACAACATGAAATTTGTATTGATTCATGTTTCAAAATGTCTATCACCGCATGATATGAATTAATTAACAATTTTGAATGTAATGATCTCAACACCAAATATTATGATGAAATACTTCATGTACATGAAATTAAGAGTGATACTAGTTATTAATTTTTGAATAAAGCATAATTTATGCATAACTAGGCAATTAAATAGTATCCATACAATGTCAATAATGATTATTTTATGAAGAACAATAGTCATGATACAAAAGATAGAACATAAATATCAATATAATAACACTTTGTAATTAGCAAATTATAGAACAATGGCAACTGGCAAGGTCTCCGTCCATTCATTGCAGAGAAAAACAGAATGGTTTTATCTCGCATATATATGTATTTTTGTTCATGATAGATAAGATAGTGAGCTGTATATGTTGTGTCTTGCCAAGCACTTTGTGGCAAGTCGTATCTGTCTAACTAGTAATATTTGCCAAGGTTTATGTTCAAGTAAAGAGTGATTGTAATAACAATGAGAGAATTATTAATCCAAGACAATGTTATGAACTTGAATTTGCAGTATGATTTCATATTTATGTGAAGTATGGACAATCTGACTATTATTACAATAAAATTTAAAGACAAAGTCCCTCACTTGAAATGATGTAATAACATTCTTGAAGGTTGCTACAAATTGTGTCCTCCCCTGTGCAATCTTTTAAACATTATGGAATATGAAGTTGGCGGTATCTTTAATCAACATTTCTGTATGTACTTGAAAGGGACTAGAGATGAATTTTCATAGAAAAATAGTGAGGCATCAATGCATGTTATCACAAAATGAGGGTCAAGTATGCAATACCTTGACATTACTGAGAGATAAAACTTGTTTGTCTCAATTAACATTTAGATTAATTCAATAATAACATTCAACATTTTTCTACAATTTTCTCCCACGTGTTCTCTGCATCACCATAATGTTTAAAGCAGGCACCGAACTTGAAAGAAAATAGAAAAAGGTTTTTAAAGAAAAATAGAAGTGCATCACTACACATTGTGCATATTGAGGGTCAAGTATGAGATACCTTGACACTACTGAGAGATCTAAACTTGTTTGTCTCAATTTTTGTTATTTTTGGGACTAAATGCATTGCTGGCATAGCCATTATGGTGCTTTTTATAACTTGAGATGTCTCTTCATTACGGCGCAATATCGCCTTCAGGAAATTGAAGGTTTTTGCAGGATGTGGTAGTGAAGATGAATGCTTAGACAGCAGGATGAAATAAGGTTATGAGGCTTTACTAGTGTCCATCTAGGAGCAGGTGCTTTTTGTTGACCTTTAGGAATGACGAGAGGCGTAAAGAAAAGGGGGTGTTTTTGTTAATGGTCTCACGAGGGGGTAGGACACACTTGGGTCGATTTAAATTTTGCTCTAATAGGTGAGCAGTTGTGTGGAAGGATATGAATGTCATCTATTATTAAGCAGACTGAATGGTGTGTATGGGAAGGATTGAAATGGTAAAATATCTCTGACTATCTTGAAGTGGCGGGTGGAAGTGGTAAGCTTCCCTTTGTCATTCAAGATTCAAGAGTGAACTTTTATAGAATTTTAGATTTTCTTGCTTTTTAGGGATGCAAAAGGTGGATAACTTTTGCAGATGCATAATAAGTTGTTCAAGCCTGGGTAATGAACTCTTACATTTGATACAAAAGTTGCTGGGATTTTGAAATCTGTTTTTTGCATGTGGTATGTGAAATTAAACACCTCACAAAGTATAGCTGTGTTTCAGTTAAAGCATCTGTCAATTGCTATACAAATCAAGACTTGTGATTGCTTAGAATAAGAAGTGAACATCCTGGCCTTTTCCGTTTTCATTTCATGCTTTCGTTAGATGATTGAAGCTGATCCTCACGTTAATAGTCAACCCGTCCGTCTCTCTTTGCCAAACTCTTACTCTACAAAATAAGTTTTTACAGAGCTAGAGGCTGTCTTAACAGGATGCTTGTCATTCAGGCATAAAGCGGAGGACGTGTGTGTTCAGTCACAATCGAAAATATACGATTCACAACTTGAGTAAAGGCCATTGCCCTGAATTGTTTCATTTGGAGAAGCTATAGGCTTGTACTACATGTAGAAATGGCAAGTCAAGTATTTACAGTACTGGATTGTAAAATCTTCACGAAAGCCAACATGGCGTCAGAGTGACGACGCGCTACTCAAAACTTCAGCACACACATCAACATCTCAGCGATTCAATATGAGGTGCTTGCAAGGAAATCCAGAGTAATTCAATTGCAAATGAATAGCGTTGCAGGACGGGTATAATCAACTAGAGGTTTAAAGAAAGAAGTTAATCGCATGTAAATGGAAAATGTCAGATGGCAATTGATGAAATCTTTGTGCCAGTGCAATTTACGTGATTGTCAAGGGCATAGAAGATTTGGGCTGCAAGATTGGTTCTATGATAATGGTTTTCTGCGCATCCAAATGAATTGAAGTGAGTTAATGTGTTGCTGCCGGCCTGAGAGAGTGTAGTTGTAGTGGCCGGAAATGTGTCTTCGAGCCAGCATCAAAAATTGATAGTTGATTCTCATTATCTCAATGGACCCCCTTGATAATTGTAGTCATAGAAATTGCATGTCAAGTTGAGTGTTTTCATACTGTACTTTATGAAACCATGATGATTAATTTGGAAAAATAGTGATATGGAAAAATAGTGATCTGGAAAAGTGGGGTTTTTTTCTGTCAATTATTATCCATATATATGGTAATTTTGTGAATCCTGTGTGTAATGATTGATTTTAATGACTGTTAACTCGCTGTCCCAAAAGGCAGGATACAACCGATTGGTTAGTTAACATCAATTATTCAAGCCTCGCTGTATGATTTCCTATTGAGTTAATCTATTCCTATTGTATCATTAGTGCTATCTCCTTTGCATGGGGTGCCTAGCAATATCATATTTCCCCATGTACACTTCAGAAAAGTGACCAAGAAATCAATGCTTCCATGATCGAAAACAATTTTTCATTGTCGATTTTGAGTGTCACTTTAAAATTTAAATGCTGATGTGTGCATAACATGTGTGCCCTTTAAATGTTATACATAGTGCAAGTCACAAATGGTGTGATCTGATAGAATTATAATATTTTGAGGAAATGTACCTGAAACATTTAATACTTTGATAGAGCTTTAATTGAGGTTTAAATTTGTTAATTTTGACAGCAAGGTCATTATTATTGAACTCATTAGGTTATATTCCACAATTTAGCTAAAAAAACAAAGAGGGTTTATTAAAATTGAATAAAAACAAGATGTTATTGATGTAGCAAGAAAGGCTGAATTCATTTTGTAATAATCTTTAATAGCTGTGGGAGCCATTGTTCTTGCTTCATGGTCTTCCAACTATAGGCCTTGTGCTTGTAATTGAATTTGGCAATGGCTGCGGTGAATTGGATAGAAAAGGGGATAAAATGCAATTTATTTTTACCCAGTACGTAGAAATTTGATTCAAACAGTGTGTCATGTTGTGAATTGCTATTTTAAGCAGGAAACCATTTAGAGGTTTGACCCTTGACTTGGAGATGGGTCATTGAGAGGGGATTCCTGTCAGCCAGGAAAACAAGTTCCTTCATAACAAAAATGAACTCTTGCATATTAAATACCAAGTATATTATTTTCCATATAGTTGTGCTACAATTAAAATTTATGGTAGTATGTTTTGTTTATTTCTCTCTCATGGTAACGGATAAATCCAGCTGTGCGCTGTTGCTGTGAAATTTTATATCATTTATATTTATATATTTTTTCATGTTTGATAATGATAATGATATAGATTTATTTTGCTTTTCACAATTTAATCGTGTGTAGTTGCACGCAAAGGGTATTTTCATTTAAATTAGAAACCAGCTGTATGCTTAGAAATAAATTGTAAACCTATATAATTGTCAAACTTTACTTTTCAAAAGATAGTGTTTCATTTTCGGTTTTGTAAATGAGATATGATAAACAGCATTGAACTTTGGAGAGAAAATAACAAGGTATAAATAGGCAAGGCTTGTCTTTGGTTTGCTGATTTAGAAGGATTCTGTTACCTTATCTGGTTTTGTTCTTAATTTAAAATAAAGCTCGGCTATCTTCAATGTTTCTGCACCTTAAAAAGCCTCACACTCTCATTTTCTACAGCTCAAGAGAAAATGCGCAGATATAAATGTTTTATTCAAGCCATTGAAGCCAATTAGATCTCATTTGGCAGGTGGTATGGGATTTCAGTTGTAAGATTCATCAGCATTGATTAATCCCACTTGAGCAGAATGAGCTAAAAGGATAACAGGAATTGGGAAGCTGCGACTTGACTCGTGATGAGTGACTCTGTGTTCATAGTAATCTAGAAGAAATTGTCTTTGTTGATGAGAGGTGTGAAGGAATTACAAGTGTGGGTCAAGTGTGGATTGACCATATATTTGAATTCTAGGACTGTAGTGGCATTCATTCATTGTTAATGATGATTCATGCATTAACATTTCTGAACTTGACAGTAATAATCAAGGCCATCTTAAAAGCTAATAATCAAGATTAAATCAGATGGCACGATTTTCTGTAGACAAAATATTGTCAAATCCTTTGGTAAACAATCTCTCGCATGCTTTCGAGATCTCAGCATGTTTGTTTTGTACACAAACTGCTCGGTGAAATGAACTTGAAGTGCCAGGAATACGTTAATGATCGAAATGGGGTTATCGTTTGATGTACAGAACCCTCAAATCGATTTGCGGATGCTTCAAAGATATTTGTAAGAGGTACCTAGGCTATCAGCTTTGTTCTATGACTAAGTTGAGGAGGGAGAGATAAGAAAGGGTTATTTCGGGAGAAAAAGGAAGGCCGATATACTTTGTGGAGCGTGTGTATGTTGATTCATGCGTACATGGATGGAGTTGGATTTAATGTATGCTTGTTCTCGTATACTTTTACAGGACGCACTAAAAGGTTTCCATGGGCCCACAGGAATCACTGAGCCCCTGTATAAACATGGCTGCCCTTTCTTGGCAGCGAGTGTTTTTGAGTGGGAAACGGTTTCAAATGGATATTTACTCTTGCCTTTTTTAATTTTATCAACCAAAATTGAACATTTATTGTGACACAATTTCAAACAAATAAAGTGATTAAATAAATTGACAGCCATTCCTAACAATGTTATATTGTTGTGCAGTGATGAATACAAAATGATTTTCGTTAAATTGCTCTAGCACTATTTCATTTTTAACCCTCATGTATTGTGAAATGAATATAAATTTACAGCCATTTGAAACAGTGTAACTAACGATAATTGCAGTACAGTGCTGAATGTATACTCAAAGCCAACCGCATAGCGCTAATAATATAGTCCATATTATTACACTTTCTACTTGAATAACAATACAGTCGCAGGTTATTTCCACTCCCATGGACAAAATAAACTCTAATGGTTTCTATGTACAATGTACTTTCATATGGTATCAAATCCAACTATGATTAATGATGTACTTGTCAATATTTAGATATTCCGTAAAAATTCTAATAAAAAGTCAAGCAGAAATGCAGATCATGGTTGAATATTTATCATTTGATACATGGATTCATTTTTATTGATTTATTGTTTCGTTCATAGAACAACAAGTCTTATCAACAAGGAAGTTCATTTTTTTAATCGCGGAATTGCCAGGGGTGCAAGAAAAGATAATAATAAATTTATAATCACTAAATTTAATGAACTTTAAACCGGGCTTTAAACTGTATCTAATCAAAATAGTGACATTCTAAATTTATACGGTGCCTTTAAGTACACACAGGGCTAGACAGGGGTGCAATGTAATGAAAAATAATAACAAAATTATCAGTTGGTGTGTTAGCCGTAGTCCGACAGAACAGGATGTCGTTTGATGAATGGAAACCAGGGATTTCCTGGTTACCCAGGAGCGCCAGGCAACCTCAGATATCACAAACCCACCCTGGTAAAATTGTTTGCGCTACAGCTGTTGAAGCGAGATGGGTGAATTTATTTGAATGATGGATGGGATGAGATAAGACTTGTTTTAGGCCTGCTTTGATCCAGTGTAATTAATGCAAGTAATAGCTTGCTGATTTGTCTTGAGTCTTGAACTTGTTTTCTTGAATCTGTCCAATCAAAGTATTTTCCATTTATCCATAACAATTTCTGAGATAAGATCCATTTATAATAATTCATTGATAACAAATCACAGAGTAAATTGCTGCAGAATTCTGCTCCTGTGTAGAAACTCCATTTATAGGGTAGGACTAACATAAATAGGATGCATTTGATTTAAAGTGCATTTTATTCATAGGATACATCTGCAGCTCTACAAATTACAGAGTAAATTGCGGCAGAATTCTGCTCCTGTGTAGGAACTCCATCTGTAGGGCAGGACTAACATAGGTAGCATACATCTGCAGCTCTACTTTGTATTATGATTTTTCCAGAACATAGTCTTTATAATGAGTTAACCATTTAACCTCCATTTCTATGAGTCAACAGCAAATTTGTAGTTGTAAATGAAATTGCCATTAAGGAATGACCTGAGTTGGGAGCCAATGGATGGAAAAACCATCTCCATTGTTATCAAGTTCTCACACTTATTATACAGAAACTGCCATCTCCATCAAATTCTTGTCTCAAATGCATCAAGTAGGGCTTTCATAATTTGATTAGTATTCATTTTTTGCTCTTTTTGCCCTGCTCTTTCTTTTCAATAAAAATTGTATAAAAATTTAATTTGGTTATTGAATAATAATGAGTTTTTGTCGTAATTAAATGCAATTCCATTGATGTGGTTTGACCGATTACACATCAAGTGAGCTCTGTTGGATAATGAATCCCTTGATGAATGCACCTTTAATAATTTATCTGATAATTAATGACTGTGATGAAAATACTTGAACTTTGTCTATTTCTAAATTTTAAACTGCATTATATTCATAATGAGCAGTACTTATATAACACATTGCAGACTATTGACGTAAACACAGAATAATAGACAATATGTTGTAGCATATTGTAGGCTTTCTAAATTATACAACTTAATTATTATAATAATACAAACATTTGCGTCATTGAGACAGCACCATTAGCATGTTCAAGTGTAGGATATTTACACAGACATTCCTACGTTATATGTTAATAAGGAATAATCAATAGAGAGAAGAAACAATAGGGAATAATTAATGTTTACTTCAGTGCATAATTAAATATTGTGATTTTCAATTGTTATTACAGCGTTGAGCTAGCGCTAGGAAGAAGCTTGCGTGATGATGTACTTTATTGTAAAATGTAAAAAATGTAATAAAACCAAAGCAGTGAAACATATGATCAAATTAAATTGTAACATTTAATGAGAGATGGGGGTGGGAATATTAAATTTGGAAGCACATTTATGATATTAAAGAGTATGATACACCTGTACCAATAATTTTATTATTTTATCACATAATCTGGCAACATTTGATAATTAACAGTAATTTTGTCAACTCGGGCAGCCTTTACAAATTGACAAGCAGTTGTCTGCCGCTTTCGGGGATCAGTTTTTAATAAAAAGGTAAATAGATTTTGTTTTGATTGTATGCCAGCGATTATTTAGTCTACAGTTGTTCAGTTTGTTTGTAGTTT
>JAUMTS010707907.1:0-12498 GCA_032273385.1 Ophiopholis aculeata | reverse complement strand
CCAAGTTCTTGCTTCCTGCTAGGTGATCTTTGTTCCAATCCAAGTTCTTGCTTCCTGCTAGGTGATCTTTGTTCCAATCCAATTTCTTGCTTCCTGCTAGGTGATCTTTGTTCCAATTCAAGTTCTTGCTTCTTGCTAGGTGATCTTTGTTTCAATTCAAATTCTTCATTCTTGTTAGGTGATATTCGCTTCGATTCAAACTCTGGCTTCTTGGTTGGTGACCTAGGCTTAGGACTCCAATCAGCTGGATGCATATGGTCCAGTTTAATAGGTGAAGTACCTCTGCTAACTTTAAGAGAACTATCTTCAATAAAAGAGTTCAAAGTGCCTTGATTTGAATACACATCATCATCATCATCATCATCATCATCATAACTATCTTCTAAAACCAGACTTCCGTAGGTTTGGAACAAGATAGGATCCATGCTGTCAAGTCCTTCCAATTCTGCTGTAGGAGTGACTTGAGTGCTTGTATTTCTCGTTGTCATGGATAGGCCCTCCTCTATAAGATCACTGCCATCTTGTGAGATAGGATCGGACGATATAGTCATCATTGCTGCATCACATGGAGTCATCACTGCAGCATCACTTGTTACAGGACCAGTATTTGATGGAATTGGTGATGTAATTGTCCCAGTGCTGGCTTTCGCCGTCACATTTTCAACCACATTTGATAGAATGTCACATATTTCATTATCAGCTTGATCTTTATTTTCTTGAACTTTGGAGGCAGGTGCCTCAATAACATTCATTGGTGAAGTGTTTGTCCCCATGTTGGTTTTCACTGCTATATTTTCAACCATATTAGATAGAATTCCACATATTTCATCATCAGCTTTTTCGTCACTTTGCTGTCCTTCATTAGCAGTTGTTAGACTCACATGGATTGGAGATGTGTTGGTTCCAATACTGTTTGTCCTTGCTGCTATATTTCCAACCACATTTGATAGAATGTCATATTTTTCATTATCAGCTTTTTCTTTATTTTCCTGAACTTCTGCAGAAGGTGTTCCAATAACATTGATTGGAGATGTGTTTGTTGCAATGGTCATTTTGTTATCTTTCGTCTTTTCTAAATGAGGCGGAATTACATTTGTTGGAGATGTTTTCGTTCTGAAACTTTTTGTCCTTGCCGATATATTTTCAACCATATTGGATGGAAAACCAAACGTATCATCGTCAGCTTTTTGTTCACTTTCCTGACCTTCATTAGCAGTTGCTAGATGCACATTGATTGGAGATGTGTTTGTTCCAAAACTGATTCTGTCATCTTGAGTCTTCTCTGCAACATTTCCAGCCACATTAGATAGAATACCACATATTTCATCATCAGTTTTATCTCCGCCTTTCTGACCTTCATTGGAATTCGACAGAGCTACATTTGATGGAGATGTATTCGTTCCAAAACTTGTTGTCCTTGGCGTTATATTTTCAACCATATTGGGTGGAATACCAAATGTGTCATCGTCAGCTTTTTCTTCACTTTCCTGACCTCTATTGGCAGTTGCTAGAATTACACTGATTGGAGATGTGTTGGTTCCAATAGTATTTTTGCCATCTGTTGTCCTGACCGCTACATTTTCAACCACGTTTGATAAAATGCCACTTATTTCATCATCAGCTCTGGCTTCTTGATCAGTATTTGAGAGAACTGAAGCTACTGGAGATATGGTGTTTCCAATACTGACTTTGTCATATTTAGTCCTCAATACACTTTCAACCCTTTTGGGTATAACGTCATGTATTTCATTATCAGCTTGGTTTTCTCTTTCTTGTCTTTCATCAATGCTTGAAATTTGAGTTGCAGCATCCATTGTTTCTGGCTTCCAACCTGCTGACCACTTCATGGCCATTTGTTTGTCTTCATTTTTCCAACCATCATTAGCACGGATTACAATTGCATTTATTGGTGGCATGCTAGTTCCAATACTTATTTTGTCATCATTTGTCCCTACTGATATATTGTCATGCCCATTTGATACAATATCATTTATATCACCATTATTTCCTTTTCTTTCTTGGCCTTCATCAGCTCTTGACATCTGTGTTTCTGCATCTCTGGTTTCTGGCTCCCAACCGGACCACTTCATGGGCATTTCTTCTTCTTCAATTTCCCACCCGTCATCAGCATGGGTTCCAATTGCATTTATGGGTGACATGCTAGTTCCAAAACTAATTTTGTCATCTTTTGTCAATACATTTGATGTGATATCATATTCACCATTGCATTTGTTTTCTCTTTCTTGGTCGACATCAGACATGTAAGTCTCTGCATCTCTAGTTTCTGGCTCCCAACCATCAGACCATGTTCCAAGAATCTCTTTTTCTTCACTTTCCCAACCGTTATCATCATGGGTTACGATTGCAGTTATTGGAGACATGCTAGTTCCCATATCAGTTTTGCTAACATTTGTCCCTACTTCTATTTTGTCATTGGTTTGTACCTGTCTTCCAAGGTCTTCATCAGACATTTGAGTCTCTGCATCCCTGGTTTTCGGCTCCCAACCTTCTGACCATTTATCAGGCATCTCTATTTCTTCAATTTCCCAACCGTCATCAGCATGGGGTAAAACTACATTTATTGGAGACACGCTAGTTCCAGTACTTATTCTGTTATTGTTTGTCGCTACTTCTCTTCTGTCAACCATATTTGATACCATATCATTCATTTCACCATTAGTATGTTTCTCTCTGTCTAGACCTTCAGCAGCGCTTGACATTTGAGTCTCCGCATCCCTGGTTTCTTGCTCCCATCCTTCTGGCCACTTAATGGCCATCTCTTCCACCATTACTGCTGATCTATTCACAGGTGCTTCAATGGCAGGTTGATGAGCGAGCCAATCTTTTAACAAGCCATCAGATTCCTTTACTTCTTCCTTACGATGAGGTTCAGGCAATGGTACAACAATGTGCTTGATTTTATGATTAAGAGTTGATGTCATTTGGACCAAGTCGATCTCTGTGTCTTCCGGATCAGGCATTTCAGGCCATTTGATGGGTGTTTCTTCCAACATGACCGCTTCCTTTCGTATTAATGGTTCATCAGCGTATGACGATAGATGAACTGGTAAAGACTCACTGAGCTCATTATAATCAACGCTTTCATCATCAGATGATAAATCCTCAGCATTCGGATATCTTGGTCTTCTTGGCGGAGGTGATCCTTCTTCAGATTCACTATCACCTGGTTTACCTCCTGTGATCACGTGCAACAGTAAATTCATTTTTGCTTTTGTTGCGACAAACTCTTGACCTATAAATGGTTTTAGCTCTTCTTTGACAACTGATTCTGCTTGCCATGGATGGAAATCTGGCTGCGTCTCTGCTCTAGCATGTGGAACAGGGGTGCTAGGAATAAAGAAGGAATCCTCTTCATCAACAAAGCTTGCCCTTGGAAGTGTAACTTGAGAGGCTATTGCATATCTTGGCTGAGCATCAACTTCAGTATCTTCATCTGATTCAGATCTACTGCCTGAATCCACAATTATTGCAATATGTGTGTTTGATTGCTCAAATGGTTTTAATTTGAAAAGTTCAGGCGATGATCTGTTAGAATTAGATCTAGAGTAGAATTCTTCCGGTATGGGTGATAATTGAGCTGAACAGACAGACCGAGGTGAAATAAAGCTGGAAAGTCCAGATGGGCTGCTAGGTGGAGATGGTAAGTTGTTAGGATCTTGGGTTGGCAAGACATATCTATGAATCATGGATGACATCTGGTTGACATCCTCCTGAAGTTGCTGCAACTCTGCGGCTATTCTAGCAGCTTCATCTATTTGATCTGGTAATAATTTTGCTGGTTCATTCTTCAGTGGAATTGCTTTCTCTGTGTCTTCCAGGTCATGTGTTTCTGAGATAGAATCTATCATATCTTTCAACTCTGGTTCTGCAATCATAACTGCATCATTCTCAATTGGTGCAGGTTCGTTCTTCAATGGGGTTGCTTTTTCTCCATCTTCCACGTCACATGTTTCTGAGATAGAATCTATCATATCATCCAACTCTGGTTCTACCACTACTGCCACATTCTCAATTGGTGCAGGACTTTTCATCAGTGGGGTTGCTATCTCTGTGTCATCGTCATCCACATCATGTGTTTCTGAGATAGAATTTATCATATCTTTCAAAGCTGGCTTTGTAACCATAACTGAATCACTCTCAATTGGTGTAGGTTCCTTTTCCAATGGGGATGCTTTCTCTCCATCCTTTAAGTCATGTGTTTCTGTGATAGAATCCATCATGCCTTCCAACTCTGGTTCTGCAGCCACAATGGCATCATTCTCAATTGATGCAGGTTTGTTCATCGGTGGTGTTGCTTTCTCTGTGTCTTCGTCATCCACATCATGTGTTTCTGAGATAGAATCCAACATATCTTTCAACTCTGGTTCTTCAACAAACACTGCATCACTTTTGACTGGTGTATCAAGAGCACTGTAAGGCTTTGGAAGATCTTGGTCTATATCATCTGAAATTTCTTCAAAATATCTTGGCAAATAATCAACCATTTCATCAATAATTTCAGGTTTTGTTTTGTCGGGTGATTTTATTGGAGTACTCTGAGATTGAATGTCTGAAACAAACCTCCGAGGAGTGGGCATGAATGTTTTGTCTTCTTCAACTTCCAGAGCAGTCTGGTATAAAGTAACATCCTCTTCTGCACTGTGGTAAAAAGACTCTTCCGAAGATGATGTTATGGGGAGCTGATTTGGAGGTGAAAGTCGATCTTGTTCTTCACTTTCATCAGCTTCTGAATTGAGAATTTCATTGTCATCCTGCATATCATCATTATTTGGTGAAATTACATCGACAGGTGCATCTTTAATTATACGGTCAAGAGACTGTGCATAAGAGTCCTCCAGGTTCTTGTACAACTGGCGAAGATCATTCATAACAACTGGACTTTGTTTGGTATCATTGTCTTCTGTGTCTTCTAAAGGCTTGTTGTTGTTCATGGACACATTGACACCAAAGACTTGGACATTAGGTCCAGGCTCACAGATCACAACTCCTTTGTCAGATCCATCTGGGATCATGTCTTGTCTTAGTTCTGGACTCAGAGCAGATTTGTCTTCAGATGGCTCTGTTCCAATTTCAGTAGGTAAACCCTTAAGATCCAGAGCAAATTTACTTTGGGAAAATGTTTGAACTTCGGCAGATTTACCCTTAGTTGGCTTCCTTTGTTCACTTGATACATCAGGGTTCTCATCACTGAAATCATCAGGTAATAAGGTCTCTTCTTCAAGAACCTCAAGTGGTTCAGGCAGTCCGTTAATCCTTTGTACTATGTATTCACCACTACTATCACCCGAGCTGTCGGTACCATCAGAATCCGACCATTCCTCATCACTGGATGTTAACACTACGCCACTTTCACGGTTTGCATCAGTTGAAGGTTTTAAAAGTCTCCTGAGTAGAACTTCATTATCATCTGGTTCGGTCAAATCTGCTTTATTAAGTATGTCAGATGTTTCAGATGGAATTTGATTTTCAAAAGGCTGACATTCTGGAATATCATCTGCAGAACTTTGACTGAATGTACCATCATCACCTGAACATTGGTCCTTGTTGCTGAGTTCGGGTTCTGGCTCTTCGTTTTCTGTCATTGTATATTCCTTTGTATCATTAGAGCTTGAGGGAGCAACAAGTTTTTGAATGTCTTTTGCTTCTTTAGTTTGATGTTTTGGAATGACCGCCGAAGAACTTTGAGGGCCTTGTGGTCTGAACTTGATATCATGGACTTCAGTTGTAGTTGGCACATTGTCTGTTATAACAGATTTCATTTTGTCTAAAGTTTCATCATCTGACTCTGAAGGTTCAACAGGTTCTGACTTGTCCTCTTCTTGTTCCTCTTCTTTTGGAATGACTACTGAAGAACTTGGATAATCTGCTTCTGGTCTTGACTTGATTTCTTTTACTTCGGATACCATTGGTGCATTTTCTGTTGTTACAGGTTTCATAGTGTCCATACTATCATCTTGCGATGCAAAAGTCTCAACCGGTTCCAAATTGTCTTCTTCTTTCGGAATGACTTCTGAAGAATTTGGATAGTCTTTTTCTGGTCTTGATTTGATTTCTTTGACTTCAGTTATGGTAGTTACGTATTCTTCTATAACAAATTTAATTGTCTTGATAGTATCATCCTTAGACTCTAAAGGTTTGATAGGTTCTGAGTTCTCATCTTCTCTTGGAATGACTTCTTGAGAACTTGGATGATCTTCTGGTCTTGACTTGATTTGTTTGATTCCATGTACCTTTGGCCCATCTACTGTTATTACACATTCCATTGTATCAATACTATTAGCATTCGACTCAACAGATTCAACAGGTTCTTCTTCATCTTCTTCTGGAATGAATACTGAAGAGCTTGGATGGTCATCTTCTGATCTACACTTGATATCATTGACCCCGGGTGTCATTGGCACATCATCTATTACAGGTTTCATTGTGTCCAAAGTATCATCATCTAAAAATTCAACATGATCTGAGTTCTCATCTTCTCTTGGAATGACTACTTGAGAACGTGGAGGGTCTTCTTCTGATCTACACTTGATATCATTGATTCCAGTTGTCATTGGCACATCATTTATTACAGGTTTCATTGTGTCAATAGATTCATCATCATCAGACTCTAGAGATTCAACAGGATCAGGGGTGTCCTCTTTTTGTCCTTCTTTTGGAATGACTACTGAAGAAGTTGGATAACCTTCATCTGGTCTAGAATTGATATCTTTGACTTCAGGTGGCATTTGCGCATCTTCTGTCGTATCATTTGTATCACCATTACAGTCTGAAGGAGCAACACATTCTGGGATTTGTTTTTCTTTATGCTCTTTTGGAATGAGATCTGACAAATTTGGATTTCCTTCTTCTGGTCTTGACTTGATTTCATTCATCACTGAGACATCTGTTATTACAGATTCATTTGTATCATCATTATATTTACAGTCAGTAGGAGTAAAAAACTGTGGACAATCCTCTTCTTCCTTTTCTTCTTTTGGATTGTCTTCTACTGCTGGTGTAGACTTGACTTCACTGATGGACCACACATCTGGAGATGAAGGAGTAACAAGCTCTGGACTATTCTCCTTTTCTTTAGTTGGAACAATTGGCTCTTCTGGTCTTGACTTGGTTTCATCAACTTTAGCTATTGTCTCTACATCTGGAGTTGAAGTAGTAACATGCTCTGGGCTGTTAAATTCTTTTTCATCTTCTGGAATGCAAACTGAAGAAATTGGATTTACCACTTCTGGTCTTGATTTGATTTCCTTCACTTCAGTTATTGTCCATTCTTCTGGAGATTCAATGTGTGCTGTCAGTCTCATCTTTATACCGTCATTGGGTGTATCATCGTAATCACTTGGCCTGGATTTGATCCCTCTAACTTCAGTTATAGTGTAAGAATCAGGAGCTTCAATAGTCGCTGATAAGATTACCGTTGATCCTTCAGGTTCTTCAACTGGTTCGGTCTCCTTAGCTTCTGAAGAATCTGACACAGGAGCAGGATCTTTCTCCAATTCCAGAGTTTGCGCTGGTTTAGGAACAATACTCGATGGTATTGGCTGAAGAATAAACAAAGGATCTTTCTCCAATTCAAGATCTTGCAATGGCTTGGAAACATCACTGGGTGGGGTTGGCTCAAGAATGGTCATAGGATCTTCCTCCGATTCCGCATCTTGCTCTGGCTTGGATATGTCACTGGATGGTGTTGGCTCAAGAATGGTCATAGGATCTTTCTCCAATTCCACATCTTGCACTGGCTTTGATATGTCACTAGATGGTGTTGGCTCAAAGATGGTCATAGGATCTTCCTCCAATTCAACATCTTGCTCTGGCTTGGAAAGGTCACTGGATGGTGTTGGCTCAAGAATGGTCATAGGATCTTTCTCCAATTCCATATCTTGCACTGGTTTATCAACAATACTGGATGGTGTTGGTGTTGGAACAGGTGTAGGTGTAGGGGCTGGTTCTTCATCTAATTCTGCTGATTCCACTGGGTCATCAAAAACTTCTGATGTAACAACAGGGTAATGCTCCAATGGCTCTTCAACTTCTTCTATTGGAGCAACAGGGTGATGCTCCACTGGATATTCAATTGCTTCTGTATAAGGAAGAGGTTTGTTCTCCACTGAGTCTTCAACTATTTCCTGTGGAGGAACATCTTCATGCTTCACTGGTTCTTTAGCTACTTTTGGCGCAGCAGCCTGGTAATTATCCACTTCATCTTTTTCCAGTGGAGTAACAGGTTGATGCTCAAATGGATCTTCAGCTGCTTCTGGAAAATCAACAAGTTGATTCTCTACTGGGTCTTCAACTATTTCCTGTGGAGGAACGGATTGATGCTCAACTGAATCTGTAACAACTTCTGGTGTCACATCTGGTTGATGCTCTACTTCAACTTCTTCCATTGGAGAAACAGGGTGGCGCTCCAAGGGATCTTCGGTTGCTTCCGGATGAGAAAGATGTTGATTCTCTACTGAATCTTCAACTACATCAGGCGGAGGAACATCTTCATGCTCTACTTGATCTTTAACTGCTTCTTGTGCAGAAACCGGGGGATGCTCCACTATAACTTCTTCCATTGGAGTAACAGAGTGATGCTCAAATGGATCTTCAGTTGCTTCTTGATAAGCAAGTGGTTGATTCTCTATTGAGTCTTCAACTATTTCCTGTGGAGGAACAGGTTGATGTTTCAATGGTTCTTTATCGACTCCCGGTGTAACAACAGGGTAATGCTTGTTCGGCTCTTCAACTTCCTCCAGTGGAGTAACATGATGATGTTCCAATGGCTCTCCACTTGCTTCTGGATCAATAATTGGTTGATTCTCTACTGATTTTTCAACCAATGTCGATGGAGGAGCAGGTTTCACAAGATCTTTAGCTACTTCTGGTGCAGAAACTGGATGATGTTCCAAATAGCAATCAACAATGCTTTGATCCGGGCCATCAACGGCTGGGAACTCATCAGGAACCTCTGGATTATCCCTGTGCTCTTTTTCTGGTTGGACTTCAAGTGTTGCATCCATAATAACTTGGATTGGTGCAAGTTCCATGGGTGCCTTTTCAAGGAAAGTATCTTTGATTATTTGCACAGGAACTTGATCACTGGTCTTTGGTAACTGTTTTTTAACATTTGGACCACTGCTCTTTGGCACTTCAGGTACATTTTGCGCCACAGAATTAGCTGGTGGGTCGTGATCAGTTCTTGTATCTGTGACATCACATGGTAAGCTTATGTCTCTACAATCTTCTTTTGGCGAGGATTCACTTAAAACCTCTGGATCTTCATATGAAGGCATTGGGTTAAGCTGTTCTGAAAGTGCATCAGGGTGCAGTTCGTTACTTTCATTGTTATCTTCAGCAGGTTTTAATGAATCTTTAGGTGTAAATTGCACATAGGTTGGGACTAAATCAATGGTCCCTTCAACAGGATTGCCATGAGATGATGGATCTAGCAAAGGGGAGGCGTTTTGTCTGGACGGATACGGGGAAGGATAAACTAGTATTGCACTTTCAGTTTCTTCTGGACGTTTTGAGACAGGTTTTGCACTTTGAGTTTCTTCTGGACGTTTTGAAACAGGTTTTGCACTTTGAGCTTTTTCTGGACATTTTGAAAGAGGTTCTTCATCTAAACTATCAAGATCAATATCAGAGTCACCAGACCTATCCAGAGAATCATCATCAAACACACCCGATGACTCTGGCGAGTGTGAGGTACTGGGTGACTTTGCATTCAACATGTCTTCCATGGATTTGGAGCAACCAACAGCTGGCAATCTTTCATTAGGATTAACCACCATTGGGACTTCATCAGAGTCTAGTGGATCTGTGTTAGTTCTTGATCTAGGCTTCAGATCATCTGGTTCTGATGAATCGGCACCTTTTAAAGGAAGCGTCTTACTTCGTGGTCTAGGTGAAAACTCTTTTGAAGGTAATGTGGATTCATCAGGGTTTAAACCAACAAAGAATGCTTCAGCATTCTCAGTCTTCCTTGCAAAAAATAAAATGTCAACTTTGGCTAAATCTGGAACTTTTGATGGTCTTTCCCATTTTCTCCTTACACTTGGTGATGAAGGACAACTTTTTGATCTGAAAGGTGTTTCTTTGGGTTTCTTTGCTAGCCTTGCTGATAATGAAGGCTCACTTTTCTCTCTTTTACTTTTTGGTCTAGCCTTTCCTCTGTTAATATCAAAATTTGAAGGTTTGGAAGGACTTTTACTTCTCAGCTTTGGTGTTGTTTCTGGAGTTGGACCTCTAGGCTTAACGACTGCAGAGTCTGGATTAGCTTTACCAGGGGCGGAATGACTTGGGATTTCAGGCTTACACTTTGGAGGTCCTCTTGGGCTTGAACTTCTTGGTCTATGTTCTAATTTTGCTCTAGGGTATTTTGCTGCACCAGGTGGAATAGGTAGAGGACTTCTACTAACTGGACGACGAATCAAATCAGCTCTTGGGGTTGAAGCCTTAGCTGTCACCTCAAACTCTCCTGTATTTGATCTTTTCCTCGGTGATGTATCTCTTGAAATTCTCTTGCCCTCTAATTTTATTGGAGGCAAACTTTCCGTCCTTGATATGTCTCTCCTGATCTGTTCAGGAGGTTTATCTTTCACCCTTTCCCGACTAACATCATATTCTTCCCAAGGTTGCATTCGTTTACTGCGGAGATAGTCAAACTTTGCATTTTTCTGAGGATAAAGCCTAGAAAATACGCCACCTGTTGGTTTGGAGGGGGAAGGTGATCTGGAGGCATTTCTCCTTGACACAGGCGCTGGTGATACACTTTTTGATTTTTGCGCTGTATTTACATGTTTTGGTCTGCCTGGTGTTCTTTCGGCAGATCTACCTAACGTTCTTTGCTCCTGTTTTGGAGCTTGGTTTGAAAGCCTTTCAGCAGATCTGTTTAACTTTCTTTGCTCCATTTTTGGAGCTTGCTTTGGAGGTCTTTCAGCAGATCTGTTTAGCGTTCTTTGCTCCTGTTTAGGAGCTTGCTTTGAAAGCCGTTCAGCAGATCTGTTCAATGTTCTTTGCTCCTGTTTTGGAGCTTGCTTTGGAGGTCTTTCAGCAGATCTGTTTAACGTTCTTTGCTCCTGTTTTGGAGCTAGCTTTGGAGTTCTTTGCTCATGTTTTGAGCCTTGTTTAGGAGTTCTTTTATCCTGTTTTAAACCCTGGTTTGAAGTTCTTTGATTATTATTAGCCAACTCATTACCATTTCTAATACTTCTGTGATCTTTTGGTGTTGTCTTAGTTTGTTTTGCATGAGTTGGCTTAACATTGTTACATTTTCCTCTTGCAACTCCATTACCATTGGTACCCGTTACGCTTCCTTTGCAACTAGAGCTGTCCGAGTCACTTCTGCCCCCAATAGGACTGACTCTACCCAAACCAATCACAGCTGCTCTCTCACCATCAACTTCCATGCCTTCACACTCAAATACTTCCTCATCATTCCCAGCGCTATCATAACGCTCATCAAAATTTGGAAGACTTTCAATTTCATGAAGCCGTTTCTCCTCCTGCTCAATAAGGCACTGTGCTGCTCTTTGTTGTCTTTCAAATGTAGCAATTCTTCTTAGTAAAGCTGCCTCTGCTTTCTTCTCATTCTGCTTTTGTAATAATTCCATGTGAGCAAGCCGCTTACGATCCGCATCAAGTCGGGTTAGATCGGCAAGACTCTCTGCTCTGTTGAGAGCGACAACTTTTGGGAAGTTTGGTGAAGCAGTTGCAGCTGTTTCGGCTCGTTTGCTGAGGTCTTCTTTGAGATGTTTCATTTCATTTTCCAGCTGATTTTTCCCTGGATGAAAATAAATGAAAAAATAGTTTTTATGAGTTGTGTATTTAAAAATACTACTTTTTGTGTTTGAAAGTCATACGGAAGAAAAAAGGCATTTGGGCAAGATATCTCAGCATGTTCTTGATGCATTTATTTGTAACGCTTGAGCTTTCTTTACAGAGGTGACATAATAATTGCGTAAATAATACCACTGCAGCTGAAATGCTAGGGTGCAGATACAGGTGCTACATCAGTTTAAAAACAAACTGAAGGAAAGGAAGAACTTGTTATAGATTTCATTTGTAGTAAAACATTACAATAAAAAGGGAGAAACCAAATATTTTTGATCTGAAAATTTGAAAGACATTGAATGTAAAAGATTGTACAGAAACCTTTCCAAAGTTATTTTTATTATGTCCAACACATTGCATTTATATTAGAGTAATTCGAAATAAGCTGCATCTCGGCTAATGGAAAGAACAAATCATTAGTAAAGTCAAAAATTCCTATGAAAAAGGAATAAAATATTCCCACCAGTAAAACAATTAAACAGTTGTTAAATGTTTGACCACATACCCACATCAAACCATCCTTGGGGCACACTGAGGTAACAGTTTGATTGACATAAAGCATGTGCTTGCATTAAATCCATTTAGTTAGGATGCCAAACTATAGCCAAGGGGTTTGTTATCTAAACAAAGTGTGTTATCTGTAATTGAATAATTAGTGGT
>JAUMTS010707796.1:0-12498 GCA_032273385.1 Ophiopholis aculeata | reverse complement strand
GAATATGAAGGTGTAATTTTGGGAAGATAGTGAGAAAATTATGGACTTTCTGTTGGCATCACAATCAGCACTAATTCCGGGTGAGCCCAGGGTGCCAAAAGATCGGCACAAGGACCTTTAAGAGAAAAAAAACTTTATTTACAACACTTCATGATGCACGCACCATCAAGAAGTTTCAGGCATCTTCTTGAACTTGTAACATGAATTCACCCGAGGCGTGGTCGACTAATGTTTAATATCAGCTCTATAAAAGTATCTACTTAGATTCGGATATTACCCATAATTCAGTAAGCTTCATTTTACCTTCATCCGATAATTCCTCTGCTCTACGATTTCACCCATCACAAGATCGCATTTCGGTAAACATCCTTAAAATGAAACGTTACCCAAATTAATTTCGAATTACCCATAAGTGGTTTATAAAAGGACACAAGAGTGCGATTCAATGTCTTTACCAATCGTGGTAATTTGATTTGATGTCGAACAAAATTCAATGTAATTGTATAAATATTTTGGCAACATCTCATGACGAAATAGCGACTAGAGGTCATGGTGTAAATTACGGACGTGACGCTTTGCATCAGGTGTGCACGCGGCTGTCGCTATGCGTTACTTTGCTCATTGAATCAAACCATTGCACTACTACGGAAGAGATTTAGTGCCACGCGGTGGTACTATTGCAACACACAACTCACGAAGTCAAGATTGCCGTCCTAACTTCATGAGTTCCTACTTCGTTACTTTGAAAATAAAGAAAATAGTTAAGAGATATTGTTACCAAGTCGAGAACCCGCGAAACTCGTGAAAATCATCAAGAGGGGCTTTTCAAGCACACACCACCGCGCCGCCTCGTTTTTGGTAAACTCATCCCGACTTCATGAGTTCCTGACTTTGTACGCCAAACAACATCACGTTGTCAGGTGTTTCTATGTTATACAACTCTGCCTCCTGTTTTTCTTCCTGACTGCACGAGTTGTGTGTTGCAACACCGCCTTCTGTTTTTCATCCTAACTTCCTGACTTCACGAGTTCGTACGTTGTAACAACACAGCTGCATACACGAAGTCGGGAACTCAGGAAGTCAGGACGGCAATCCTACCATTATGAGTTCGTGTGTTGCACAACTTACCACCGGCGTGGCACTAAACCTCTTCCGTACACCACAGATCCAATTTAGCACGTTCGTACAGGATATCTTCAAGGAACCATGGAATTGATGGAACTATTCACGTTGTACAACCCCGGGTGTTCAACCGTAGGGCCAACCTTTTTTTGCGAACAAATGTTATTAAAATATTTCCTGGATACTTTATAAACAAAAGAACATGCAGAACTAATTAAACCAAGTAGTCCACAACAATTATAATTTTCGCACGTTTTGTCCGATACGCATGAAATATGCCAAGATATTTCCCGATTACACAGTAATTTTACACACTAATAACTTTCGATATATACTACATGTATATGTGTCAAAGCATGTTCAAGTCAAATTCTTTTCTGTTTCAAAGTTCAAATTCATACATTTCGCAAGTTCGTCAAGTTGCCTCAATCTAAACTGTTAAAATGGTGTTTGGTGACAAATACAACAAAATATTGGATTGAAGACACGAACCAAGACATGTCTGTTGAAGCCAGTTTGGAGACATGTCTCTATGTAAGATATGTCTTTAAAGAAGTATCTACATGCGAGACATGTCTTAAATGTAAGACGTGTCTATTAAAGATAATTTGAAATCCTCTTGAAGGTCAAGTCGTGTTTCCGGGCAAGACGTGACTTTCCTAAAGAGCCGGACGTGTCTAGTGTCTCATACTTCCACGCTCATACACGTGTCTCAATTGCCCTATAGTGGCTTGGCTCCTGTCTTCAGCCAAATATTTTTCCAACGTTTTTATTGTTTTAAGACACGTTTATTTGCAAGACACGACTTCATGACTTCAAAAGCTCGCCAAGAAACAGTTTTTACAGTGTTATGTATATTTCGTAAGTTCGTTAAGTTGCCTTTCTCTATGCCTCAATTGGCACGTGTATATTCAAACGAACTATGCCGGCGCGGCGGGGAATAGTTCAACCAGCGAGCTTAGTCCAAGTTCAATGTGGCACTAGACACTTACTCATCAAAATTAACCGCGTTAAATGCACATGACAGGAGAATGGTTCTACGGGCACTATTGCCGGCCAATATTGTTTTGTATATTTAACGCCTCGCCATGAAACCGTGGCCACCCAAGATTATTGAAGCGTGTACCCTTAACCCTTATCCTCAACAACCAAGTTCGATAAGAAGTACATATGCACCCTATTTCAGTTTCCAGCATAAGTTGCGTGAATGATACAAAAAGAAATTAGGACAAACAAACGTCATGGTATTTCTTGAAATTATTTAAATATCATGCAAAAGTTGCAATCCGAATGGATTTTATTTACAAAAACAAAACATTCGAATTTACAATTAACAGCTTTTTTTTCAATTAAAAAGATATAAATGTTACTCAATAGGGTCAAAATGAATACACTGAAACTTAAATAACTATGTAATGTTGAAAACTGTGTCGATATTTAACTGCCATTTTTAACCAGCAGGTATTATTTTTGATTTTGACATGTTGGAAGGAAACCTGACCACCAGAATATATTAGTACCTCTGTAACTTAAGCATATAAAAAGTACTTTGCACCTTATAGTGAAATATCCATCGGCGGCGTCTTGTGGTATTTCAAAGAGTGCTTTTATAGGCCTGAAATAAAAGCAGGTTTAAAGTCATCGTCACTGTTTGTGTTTAAATGACATGTCATCGATAAGACAAATGTAGTACTTTGGGAAAATAAAGATATATGTCCACAACACACACTTTGCAGCGATCTGTTAAATTTGATAATCCGCTGTAAAAAGCCACATGTTGAGTGAAGATTCCACGGGCCTTATCTAAAACCACCTCCTCACAAAATAGTACATATACAGTACTGGCAAAGTACAGGTAACGTGAACTATTTGATTTTAGTCGGTATTTTCCGGGGGG
Source organism: Ophiopholis aculeata (assembly GCA_032273385.1). Classification (NCBI taxonomy): domain Eukaryota; kingdom Metazoa; phylum Echinodermata; class Ophiuroidea; order Amphilepidida; family Ophiactidae; genus Ophiopholis; species Ophiopholis aculeata. The sequence continues at coordinate 9,479 of JAUMTS010707796.1, read as the reverse complement.
TATTTTAGGCGTGTGGTACCCCAGGGGCACTACCATATACACCAGACGCGGGTGTAAGGGCCTGATTTCGACGGTAAAGACAATTGGTGAGGGGAAATTACAAACAAATAGGAGTCTTTGAGTGAGATGAGAAAGGAATTTTACCCATATTAAAGGGGTCTTTCGGTGACAAAATTGCCAAAAATGTGCAAATATTTCCTTTTTTGTGTGTAATTTTCTCATTTTGATCGAGAATTACGAATATAGTACAGGGATCTTTGCGTGACAAATTTGCCGGCATTCTTGATCAAATATTTAAAAAAAAAACATTCATGAGTCTTTGGGTGACAGAGCATCATTTGGAGGTCTTTGGGTGACTACGTACTTTGCAATGTAAAGTGCACTCCGGGCTCATGGTGCACAGGTAACGTGAACTTTTTTATTTAAGTCGGAAATTTAGGCGTGTGGTACATGGTGCTGGGAAGTTCAAAAGCCATGACAACTTTTCAGGAATTTGGTTATTATGAATTGTTTGGTCTATTTATCATGAACTTATACTAATACTCCCCCACCCAAGATGGTGGCTTTAGAGCGTAAAGCTTGGATTCAGTAATTGATATTTTAATTTTAATTACCTCGAGTCGAGCATAGTAACCAGGTGATTTCTTTTAAACAATACTGCCATGATCAACCTATTGCACCTTCACCACTGTTACAGGATAGTGACTGTTATGTTATAGGTTTTAATTTGGAAGTAGTTACACAACATTGCCTCTTTCTTCTTTAAGGCCTTAGGCCTATTTGTTTTGTTTTAAAGACATTTCTTGTTTGCTTTCTGAAAAATTGCGGGAAGTATAATTGACGTTTCTCTTCATGACGTCTAGGTCTAACTATATTATATGGCATGAACTCGTAGCTTCAGATTGTAGGGCTCGTATCGGGGTCTTTAAATTTTTCTATACGTTTATATATATATATATGTTTTTAATCTGGGGGTTAAGGAAGCTTGTATTACTATTAGAAACTAGATCATCAATTCAAAGAGGTTTTGTGTGTAACTTTTCATACAATTAAAGGAAGATTATAATTAAAGTACTGTTGTTACCATGCACTATATAAATGGTTACCGTCGTACCCAGCTCGATCTGATCATTTAGATGTTTAGGGGTCTCCGAGTTCCATTGGAGAACAAGATTCTTCATAATGTATGCCCTTTTTGTTATCGACACGATCTGTACCTATCAGATGCTAGGAGACACAATTCGTTGACTTCAGCTAATTTTAATGCCTACAAACTTATGAGACTGAGCATATGCAGGTCTGTAATGTATTCATTGAGCCTAACAAATTAACTGTCTGAAAGCATAATTCAGGTAATTCTTTGAACGCCATTACCCTGGATTGGGATTCTATTGTTTATTCATCAGGGAAAGAGATCTTAGGATCAAATAAGATGACATTTCGCAGAGAAAGGCAAGTACGTTAGCGGAGCAACTATGGTTGACATTCAGAAAAAAATAGAGAACTGTAAAGATGAACTTCCCAAACATGTCATCCTACAGGCATGGACTAACAATATCACACGCGAGTCAATAGAGGATTGTAAAGTAAAGGCAGAGAAATTAGTAAACGCGGCGCTACAGAAATTCCCCTTAGCACGTATCATTATTTCAGGGATTCTACCCAGACTGGTCCCCACATATAGGTCCTACGCTGTGAATGGGATCATAGCGCATCTCAACGCGACATTTAGCCAGAACTGCAAAAATAGCACCAGGGTTGTATTTGCAGACCATGTCCCTGCTTTTGTTACTCATGAGGGGCATATTCGCCAAGAACTTTATTGGGACTACTTACATCTGAACAATCATGGGCTAAGTAAACTCGTTCTCAATTTAAGGAGAGCAATTGACTGTTCTTACCCTATCAGGGACAATCAACCCCCCAAAACTTAAATTATTACTCAACAGGTATTGATAATGACAGTTCTTTAATTGATTTTGAAAATGCAACTGATCTAAGCACAACGTTTTCTTAAGCAGTGATACATCTGTGCCAAATAAATTATTAAATGTAAACACTGAATCTTGTATAAATGTCAAATGTCAAAAATCCAAGGGGGGAAAATGGAGACAGACCAGGCAGGCTTTCAATGGAGGCTTTGCTTTCAAAATCTGAAGGTACTAAATATAATAGCCAGACCAAGTTTCTGGTTCCACGTGTGCTTAGATGTTCATCTTGTGCACCCATAAAGTTTTTAGGCATTTTAAAATATTTTATGCCCAAAAGATGGGGAATGACTTGCCCTGTAACAAATGCAACCACATAGGGCCTACATTGATGCATGGTTTAAATTGTGGACCAAAAACCATTTGAAAAACCAAATAATGACAAGCAAAGCCAAGGGACTGGCATTACTAAATACTTTATGTCTACGTAAATGAATTGTTGAGTATTAAACAGTTTAACATAGATCTGATTCTTTCTTTGTTTTGAAGGTGTTTCAGAAGATACATTTAATGAGATGAGACAGTGGTTAGAACACAACACAGAGCCACAAGACAAAGTGAAGGATTTCATGAAGCAAACTGCAGCCAGAAGACAAGCCAGATACGTTCTGGCCAACATTCTGGCCAATGAAATTGTGGCCGCATGGTCACGATTGATAGAAAGTACACAGATGGTATGTAAAGTGATATATTTAGAGAATGGGGATTTTTTGTTTTGCCCATCTTACCAAGATTAAAATGTTGGATGCCCATCCATTCTGAAACTGTCTAAGATGAGCAAAAAAAACCCCCAAAAAACCCCTTTTATTCTCATTCTTAGTAGTTTGTGATTTTTTCAAGGGCGCGTTACTAGTAAAGATATTACACAATATAAGCTCCATTTACCCAAGTAGGACAACACAATTGGCAGTGAAAGGTAATTGAACTTTAAAATGCTTTTTATTTCATTGAAATTGGACATCCGCAATCTTCAGTTATGGCCGGGCAAAGTAAAAATGATGAATCTTACATTGTCGAAAAATTGTTGTTTCCTATACTTTTACATGCAATTATATTCAAACGGCTGTATTTAACAAATTAAAAATATATATAATTGGAGGTCAAGTAATCAAAAGTTGACAGGGAAAACTTATTCCTTGGCAACCAGGATGCATGTGTACGACTGCATTGTCAACAAGACACCGGTATCAAACATTTCAAACCTCATTGATAAATTTCACAAACGAAACAGATTAACTATAGATTCTGTCCCTCAATGAAGTTCTGTAGAACTAATGGCAAGGGAATTGGGAGCCATTGCAGACCTTCAGGCAGCTGAAATGGTAATGACAGTAAAGAATCTGACTCTTGGTTTTGATGCAACGACTCAAGAAGAAATTCACGTGAACAGCATCCATTTCACAAGTGGATTTAGGGTGCCTCGCAGCACCAGTCGATGAGTTACCAGGAGGATTTGCTGATGACTATGCTCAGGATATATGTGATACACTGGACAATCTGTGTGAGACATATGTTTATTTTAATGAAGCTAGCGATTATCAAGAAGACAAGAAAGCAGATGATTGGTAACATAGCAAATACGCTCACAGATCGGTGCGCAGTCCGATCTTCATTGAAGCAGCAAGAGGAATCTAGGGGTAAAGTATTTGGAAAAGACTGTCTGGCTGACAATATTGTCATTCAAATAAACAAACTTTGGTATAAGAATGGCAAAGGTGATCCACAGGGAATTGTTGCCTTCTTGGATGACAGACATATTCCCTGTGGTGTTTTACCAAGATATCGCGGCAACCGTCTACATGTATTATTCCATATATCAGGAAAACTGATTGAATACTACGATGATTTCATGTATCTGCTCAGCAATGGCACATCATTAGGTTGACCAAGAAGTGCCCTCCTTCATGACTTCAGTCAAGCTTCTGCAAAGCAAGAACTTCAGATATTAGGCCTTACAGGGAAATATCTAACTGGGCCATAGATGAAAACATTCTACACGTCCAGTAAAACCTAGATCAACCATGTTCATGGAATTGGCATCGTGAAAAATGTAATTACTGCAATGAAGGAGGCAGCAAAACAACCAAAGAATTTGTTGCTGGCAACAGAAGACTTCTTGGGCAACAACCTAATATCAACTGGATCACAAATGATATTATTCCGGAGAACTACGCCTGTAAGAAGACAGCCCAAAGATTGATGGACATAACCACCGAGTTTGGACTAGAACAGCTTGTTACCGAGCCAACCAGGAATGATAGTTACCTGGATTTGATCTTCACAAACAATGCTAGCATCTTCAACAAAGTCTTTGTTGAAGCTGGAATAAGCGACCACTCATTAGTAGTATCTGACCTGTGCCTACTGCAAAAACGCAAAAAGAAGATCAAAAGGAAGATATTCCTCAGAAGGAGAGCCGACATACCTGGCATAAAGAACCACATGCAGAGATTCAGCGATCAGTACTTCCAAGACTTATCTCGTGAAAGCATCTAGAAAAAGTGGGACAACATCCAGAAGCTATGGAGCTAACATCGGTGGCATCTTCAAGAAAGATGACAAATCACAGCCTGAGAATTATCGACCAGTCTCCTTAACTAGCGTCACATGTAAGATGTTGGAGCATATAGTTCACTCGCACGTGATGAAGCACTTTGAAGCGCACAACATACTTGTAGACAGTCAACATGGCTTTCGTGCGAAGAGATCTACAGAAACTCAGTTACTCCAAACAGTCCATGATCTGGCATCAAACATCGAGAAAGATGACACGACTCATATGGCCATCCTAGATTTCTCAAAGGCCTTCGACAAAGTGCTGCATGAGAGACTCCTTATCAAGCTGCAGTTATATGGAATACAAGGTAACCTGCTTTCCTGGCTGCGCCATTTCCTTACCAATAGACAACAACAAGTGGTCTGTGATGGCGAAGTTTCGTCTCCAAAAGAAGTCTTGTCTGGCGTTCCACAAGGTACAGTACTGGGGCCACTACTCTTCCTGACGTACATTAAGGACCTGCCCAACAACATCAAGAATGAAGTGCGACTATTCGCAGATTGTGTAGTATACGCTGCAGGAAAAGATCAAGAGCACATCAAAAATCTGCAAAAAGATCTCAATCACCTTGAGGAATGGCAAGACAAGTGGGAAATGTCATTTAACGCTATTTTGAACATATTTTATTTAAAAAATCAATTTCAAGCACCACGATGCACCAAAATCAATCAAACTTGTGCCAGTACTATTTGAATGCACACTGCTCCAAGAGCATATTTACTACATGCTCCTGGAGCAGTGCGCATTTAAATATGGTCCAGGAGCTTAGGGAGCGATCGTTATTAATGGCGGGGGGTGGGTGGGCATTTTTCACATTTTTTATCAATTTTTTTTCCAGATTCCCCCTGCATTTGCTGTTATTTATTTTGGGTTCCCCCGTAACAACTGACAAAATATTTCAGGTTCCCCCCGGCAATTTTTAAGAAACTATTTTCACAGTAAACTTTGACATGTATATTTGTAGTCAGTGAAGGGCAATATAGGTACACTCAATATGCCGTACATTGCAAACTACGACAATATTTCATGAGTGAAAATTGCATATATGTGAAACTTTAAGTATTTAAACAAGCACACGGTATCATAGGATTTTTACACTTAATATTTTTTCAAAATGTTTGCATTCATCAGTCTCATAAAACCATCTGGTTGACAAAGCATACAAAAATGCAACCAAAATTACATATTGACATTTAGAGTTGTGTCATTTATGAACTAGGTGCTGTGTATTCAATCTATATGATTTGTAGGCTACTTCAGAAATAAAATGCTAGATGAAAGACGTTGGAGGTATGATGTTAACAAGGAAGTAGATCAAATAGAGAAGCTAGTATTCGAAGATACCGAGTCTGCCACAAGTGGAATAGCAACAAATGTAAGAAAATTCAGTCAAATGCTCAACTTTTGCTCCGCAAGTCACAGTGTAACTCATCAATAAAAAATCATTTTGTGTGTACTACTAGCAAGCCAATCAATAATCTATCAAACAGGCACTTCCCCATTGAATGATTTGTTCAAATGATTTTAGCATGAAAAAATGCCTATTTTGAAACTAACATTATACAAAAATTTAGGCTTTTCTTGTAACCACTTAGGCTTTTTCTAAGAGTTAAATATCTATGCTTCACTGTTGTATCATTCTTATATGCCGTCCCTCTCTATGTTTTGCCGTCTTTTAAACCAAATATAGTACTTCCTGTCTGTGGATAAATGCACAGTACAGCTGACAGTATAATGCACCTTGCTGTAGTTACCTAGCAACAAGCAGTGTGTGTGTATTGGTTTTCTTTTGTTATTGAAAAGTTATGAATGGCCCAGCTCAATATGAGCATGCCACAGTATTGATTTTGGACAGCCCGGTATTCATGAGGTCAATTGGGTTAGTTGACCTATTCTGTATTATAAATGTTTTATGGTTTTTAAATATCAAATAAGATTAATTATTCCATGTTTTTACTTGTATTAAATATTCAGAGTCTTAAACATTATTTTATTTACTAGTGTTTTAACTTTCAAAGCTAATTTATTATATATTTATTTCTGTTTATGTGAAAATTACTGTACGAGGCTCTGCTTATTCAGTATAATTATTTATTGATGACTCACTAAGAAGTCACACTGTGCTGGGTACATCTAATTATCAATTGCCAGGAATTTTCTTAAAGAAGTATTTTTGTAAGGATTAATATACCCATGTAAGGACTTTTCAATGGATTTTAAGGAAAGCAGAATTTCAAATGGTTTGGAACAAAAATATTACTAATATAATTGTTAAATGTTTTTTTTCTCTCTCAGATGTGTCTGGAGTACATCTTCAAAATAGGTAAAACTGCTACAGATCAAACCAGATTCCAACTTCACCCAGTGTATCTTTGTACAAACAGCAATAGTCAAAACACGGTAATGTAATTAAAGTTTAACCTGTAAAGAGCGTCATACTCTACCAATATAGATCATGTAACCTCCTTTGCAAAGATAAAAACTCTACTATCTTGATCATTTTAACATTACAATTGTAAAACTTACACATTTTGCTGAAATTCTTCTGAGTCATTTTGTTTCCGGACTGATCTAATCTAGTAATCACAGAACTGTCAAGTAATGAAAAACATGTAAATGGGATTGGTTTGGTCTTGATGTAATGGATTGATGTTGACTGTTCACAAATGAAAGGGTTCTCTGAAGGTTGGCCTGTAAAAGACAAACAATTTCAAAATAATCCAAATTTTAAAAGGGTAATCTTATTTTGAAATCAAAATATTAATGACAGATAGTTGAATATTTTTGCTTTGGTAACTTGTAGATTCTGAATGCATAAACACACAAGTAAAGTCAAAGTATTGTTTGAATAACAATGATAACAGTCGAGATGCCATGGGGTTGTAAATACGATAAACAAGAATGTCACGGCGCTGCACACTTCACTCTGTTACACTTCTATATCTCTTGGCGCACTAGCCTGCTTTGCTAACAGGAAGTCATTCATACATTATTCATGCTATTGTATCTATGTTGTAACATGTTAACATGTTATGCTACTCATGTTAGCAGGTGTATGCTTGCTTGCTCTTTTTTTAATTGTTACCACATGTACTTTTCAAGATCTCAAGAACAAACAATTGCATTGGATGTAAATGGTAGAATACGGTAAGTTATTCAAGTGGAGAGACTCTGAGCCATGTACTACTAGATTCAAATTAAACTGTTTCCCAAACGGTAGAGAGGTAACATGTTCACATGTTGATCAAATGTTGCACTTATTCTTTTTCTGGTTTTCATGGTTTTGTCATTTCAAATGGCGCTCTGAAATATAAAAACTTCATTTTCCAAAATATAGATATCATTTGACCAAAATTGATAAGTTTGAAAAAACAAATTTTATTCCTATGACTCCTGTGCTACTTAGATTTCTTTAAGAAACCAATCTTAAATGGCTCCAAACTGAGCACTAACAAGTTTGAAGTGAAGTAGGTTGGTGTCATTTCACAAATGTCTGCCAATGGGCACGCATCATTTTGTCATCTTTAGGCTGATTAACCTAAGCTAAAGGCTTTAGGCTAGTTTTATATGGATAAAACTTCTGATGTAGGATGCAATATATGGTAATCTAGAAATACGTGTTAGTGTGAGCAACAAAATGAGTTCAATAGGTATAGGATTGAGCTGCTGATAACTAATGCAATTTTTCTTTCAACAGAAAATAATTGATTAAAAATTATCAAAGGTTCAAAATCTGGCAGACTTGCACCCTGAAACTAACATCTGGTTTAACATGTAGCATACAACATTAAAGAGTTAGCATGAAAAATATATGATGGATTTCCTTCTTGTAGATATTAGAATACACCTGATATAATTGGCTGACATTTGTTACAGTGCATTTACCTGAATAATACTTCGCTGTTTAAGACAGATTTGATTCAAAATGCCTTTGAAATCACTCAGCGATCACAACTTAAAACTGTGAAATGTTTAGTTTGGTTAATATCAGTATAATTAATTTCTTTTAATTTTTGAAGGGTTAAATTTTCAAATGAAACCTGACAAAAGTCAGAGAGCACTCATTAGCTATGAGATTTCTTGATTTCTATGAAATATGCTATTTTCAGGTGTTTTGATGGGAGACTTTGAAGGTAATTTCTGAAGGTATTTGATATTGTGAGACTTGATTTGATAGTGGAGTGTGTTTGTACCAACATAGGTCAGTGTCCATTGTCTATCTACCACTACTTAGCAACCAATTAACATGGACAGTGTTATATATTTTTAAACAAAACATTTGTGGTATAGTGCCAAATGACTCACGAGTACTAACATTATGTGTGTAGGATTGTTGAGGCTCTTTGCCCAGCTGTACTGTGCTAAGCTCAAGTTTGCTACACATTTTCCTGAATACACATACTACCCTATTGGCTAGGAAGGAGGGCCTTGAGCCAGCTTGGAATGCTCAATTCAAGCAATCAGTCAGATTGCCACATATTTACTCAACTAAGATAGAAAAAAACTCATTGGCTCAGAAGCCAATGAAAAGGCAAATCCTTCGGCTTCCAATAAGCATGATTGCTAGCCACAAATTATATCAAACCCAAGCCAACCTACTAAGAAACTGTCAAATATCTGTGTAGACAGAGTGGGTATAATGTATAATACAAAGGAAATATAAACCTATCACTTAATTCACGTGCTTCACATTGAATTGAGACTAGCATTGAAGTAACAGATTACAGGACAGCATGATGGATGCATGACCTTGAGTTAGGTGACTTAAAGACTGGAAGGCTGGTTTGTTGACCATAATTTCAGAAAGACTTGAGGCCTTTGAAGGTTAAAATAACAGGAAGTTTTGATTAATACATGATGTCAGCCTACAAACAGCAACACTCTAACCAAAAATCATTTGAAGTATGTAATGGTCATGAACTACTGATTTACAA
>JAUMTS010707685.1:0-12498 GCA_032273385.1 Ophiopholis aculeata | reverse complement strand
TATGCAGTCAAATACTTTATATCTACAAAGTGTATCATTGGTACCCCCCTAAGTTGACCTTGAAATGACCATAATAACCAGCATTATGCAGTCAAATACTTTATATCTACAAAGTATATCATTAGTACCCACCAGCTTCCATGGAACCTAAGGTGACCTTGAAATGACCATAATAACCAGCATTATGCAGTCAAATAATTGCCCTATATTTCTGCAGCATTTCAAGTGTAGTTGATGCTTTTCTTGAAAAAGGCTGTCAATTTATGAAACATCATCTTATACTAATGGATACCAATTATTTTGATACAGCTTGTAGTAAGTGTAAGATGATGCTAATCTAATTATAATTAAATTTTTGAAGTGATTGAGAAAAGCAGGAAAGATGAGAAAAAAGGTCCCGTATACTTACTAGCTCTTACTTAGCTTGTAACTGATTCAATTGAAAGTAATTGTTTAATGTGTGATTTACATAAAATACATATTTAAGGTTCGGTCGGCGGCGGGAAAGAACAGTTCTTTGTAACGTGAGATGCTAACATTTACTGATCGATATACAATTAAAGTCTTGTATTGGTTTAATTGAAGGAGTCATCTTGGGCTGAAAGGTAAGCCTTGTTACCCTGTATTTGAAGAGCACTTTCACTTGGACGATTTTAAATACGAATCTCTATGACAAGAGGGAGAGAGAGAGAGGGGCGAAAGCGAGAGCGAGAGAGGAAAAACTCTCATTGTATTTCCTTTTGATAAGTACTCTCTCACGCATATACTATGACAGTTTATCATGCACTTTATCTTGTTAAATTATGTTAAAATTGAAATGGCTAGTGAGTGCTAATTTAATTATGATTGAATTTGGATAACTTATTGCATCGGTTAAAAGGTATTCTTGAGTGTAATTGATTCAATTAACGCAATGCTAGTCAGTATTTTTTAAACGTCAAAAGTAGTTTACAAAAATCGTGTAGTGCTTTAAATGGAGATGTTTGCTTGTTTATGTTGATTGCATTTTAGATAAAAGGACAACTCAAAATTCAATTATTAGAATTACTTAATTAATAAGTTTCCACCTGTTTTATATACGACTTGAGACAATGAAGTGGTTTGTGTGTAGCTGACTCATTGCAACTTTAATTTCACCACCCGGAACCTAACAAAGCATAATTATGATTATAAACAAGGTAATTAGCAGCAAAAAGTCTACAATTATCTACTTTGACGTCAAACCCGTTAATGTTTTAATTTTTACGAAATTTTCATCCAGAAATTCAACTGCCAAGATAAAACGTAATGCGGAGAGAGGACAACCTTGCCCTATACCCCATGAAACATTAAAATGTTCAGAAACCCAAACCTCTTTAGGCGATTATGAATGAAATTGAATTCAAGCGTATCCAACGCTTTATACAAGTCTACAATCATAATACATTGTTCGAGAATCTCAGTTTCACCCAAAAGTTCAATACTATGTTGTATCAGTCTCATGTTTTGTCTTACGAACATACACGTCTGATCATTGTTAACAATACTGCCAATAACTTTTTGAAGTCTACTTGCAAGTACATATGCTAACATTTTGAAATCGTAATTAAGGACTTTTCATTAAGTTTTCATTATCCCTTTTTTAAACAACAGAGTAATTATACCCTTTCGCTGACTATTTGACCATTGACCATGAGCAAAGCTATAATTTAGAGAATTAAAAAGGAGATTGCTGATATCATCCCAAAACGTTTGTTACCATTCTATATAGTGGTAAACCATCTGAAGCGGGAGTTTCATTCCTTATCATTTTAAACACTGCCACCTTGCATTCATTCCGAGTAAGGAGACCTTCACAACTTACACAATCATTCCCATTTAACTTAGGTAGTTTAACACTCTCCATATAGGTTCGTTCCTTATTTCTTGCGACCTGTATAGATTTGTGTAAAATTGGACAGTTTCTTGCAAGATTTCTTCCTCTTTTTTCACCGTTTCATTGTTCGTATTTTTAACTCTTGTCAACTGTTTTCTATCACCATGATTTATCTCCAGATTAAAGATATATTTTGTGTTTCTTTCACCTTCTTCAAACCATTTCAGCCTTGCTCCTATACTAGATATTTTACATTCTTACTGATAATAACGTTCAACATTTGATTTGGTTTCTCTGTGTTTTTTGCAAATGCTCGGTGAAATGTCACCGTTATTGACTTTTTTCTTCAAGATTCTTCAATTTCTGTGAATATTTCTTTTCTCTGAAGCTTTGCCTTCTTTTACTTAAGGCTCGTGTAAATGTTTAAACTTAACCTTACATATTTCCCTTTTTTGAGGGGTTTTCATTTGAATATTCATTTATACACTTAGCAATACATTTCAACCCGAACCCGTTAGCTCAGACGGTAAGGCAGCGGACTGCTAATCTAGTGATCTTGATCGATCACCGCGGTTCGAATCCAGCCAGTGCCTGAGTATGCGGATAATCGGGGAGCTAGTCAGTGTGTTAATTGCTTCTAGGGCTGCGCTGACAGTAAGCTGCAATAAAGCCTAGACTTTCCAGGAAATCAATGTAGTGTAAATTGGGCACAATGATTAGCGAAACTCAGTAAAGTGTGCTGAGGCCGCGTTGAATACCAAAGTCAAGGAGGCATAGTGCACTATAAATCACCTTACATTATTATTAAGTTGTGTTTCACCACATTTGCTGGTAGCTAAACCATAATCTGCCAGTACTTGCTATAAAGAGATTTTCTGCCACTTTTTTTACCGTCTTTTCAATAGGTTTGCCTCCCTCTGCTGTTTGATAACAACAACTGACTTTTAACGCTGTCAAAAACGTCAAGTGTTATTTTCCGCAAGTTTTGACAACCCCAAACATTTTTCATATGGGCACATTTGCAACACCTGCTTTCACTCTTCCCTCCGGTTAAAATGGATTCTCCCCGTGAGGTAACTTTCAGAAAATGGGCTTCGAGCGAAAATGGATTCTTCGCAATAAATAACCAAGGTATTAAGTTACCCGTATAAGTGATCAAGTATTAATTGAATTAAATAAATGATAAACACTGATATTGTTTTGGCTAGCTCTTCATTCATCAACGCCTGACATGCAAGAACGGATGTAATGTTACAGATAGTTTACCTATCTCTTCTTTTGTATCATTATTCTCATCTTTTATCAAAGGAATCAAGTTGTTTTACCCTAGCGTCAACCCGTAACGAAATTAATTTCATGGAGCAATTGCGCAGATGAGAATGGTCATTCATAATTCATGGGCTATGTGCAAGGGTCTCTTAGCTTTGTATGCGTTTTCCGTTTGTATTTTCATTCTGTATTTTCATTCTGCTACACTATAAGCTGTGGCTACACGTTTCATGTAAGGCCAAGTAAAACAAAAATACAATTTCCCATCATAAATATATGAAAAAAGGAGGATGAGGGAAATTTTAAATTTTTTTTGGTAAGACGTGGCAAAACTTACGACTAGTCGCAAGTCAAATAGAGAAAAGTAAACTTCTACTGCACTCATCGAGGAGTTTTTATCCCAGATCATGTCAGGACAAACTAGACCTTTCTTTAGTGGGTAGATGTTGCGAGCTGCTAAGATCCAGTGTTTCTAGAAGTATTTACAGAAGTGTTGTTTTTACTTTCAGATCTAAGCAATGTGTCGCAAGTTATTATTATGGTAATGCAAGAAAAAAAGTCTATGCCAATTAGTCCTGTTCTAAACTCCCTATTGGCATTAACTATTGTGTTGCATTACTATGGTTACGAAACATTGTACATTATGACAAACTATTTTAATTTCGAAATGGTTCATCAGGACAAAGATTTTAACATCATTTCTAACACTGTGTCCTTCGTAGATAGGTCAATCTATTTATTTTTCTAAATCGTTTTAACTAGGGGCTTATTTTGGTATGGTTTTGACCAAATTGAGACAACTTTATAATGCGACGCAGGCAACGCTTGTACAGATTTTCTTTTGCATTTCGAAAGCCGCTTTTGCACAAAAGGTCTTCTGAAAATGTGAATATAATTAGAAATCACGAACTTGAATTCCCTCTTCCCCTTTGATACCATGGGCATATGTGAAATTGTGAAAGTTTGTCATATCATTCACAACAAAAACAAGAAAAGCTTATAAGTTTTCATCTAAACCTCTCGTGACGGAGATGTCATGTCTGAAGCTTAAGAGTCATCGCCTGAATTATGTACTTTGTTCACATCATCAAAATGTCATTATGTTACGAAAGCTTACAAATTCACTGATATATACCTGCTGCGTACAAGCAATTATTACCTAAGATTGCTTTGGTACTCCAACAGACTCAAAGGATACTCGATAGTGGTAATTTTGTCCCGTAAATTAACTAGGATAGTGTAATACTATCGCTGTTTCATCAGAACAACTGCAAATTTGGCCAAGTTTCATTAGATTTTAATGACATTGATGAGCCCTGAAAAATACAAGAAGAGCTTTGGAAAGACATCGGAAAATGAGGTTTCTGATTGGGATGGTTGGTAAACAGTGTCACAATGATAAGGGATCATTACTTTTCAGTTTCCGATAAAAGAAATGCCATATTCCAACGCGCAGCAGAATCTAAACTTAAAATATTCCGTAATTGTTGTCCAGCTTCTAATATGTAACTGGGTCATTTCAAGCGCATCCTTGGAGATCAGCGTTTCTCTGTGCAGCAAACACTAATAGTTTGAGCGCCGAAACGTCATTACTGAGTTAGCCGAAAAGGTACAAGCAAATCGCGCTTTTTGCTCTGCAAAACAAAAACATCAACATGTATATGACTTGTCCTGGTCACAGGTTTTCTTTAGAGAATGAAAACAGCCACATGTATTGTTAAATACAATAATTCTCATTATTATTAATATTTTCATTTTCAACATTGAATGTTTGTGTCCCTCCACTCTGCATCATAATTATCCTTTGTCCCCGAGGGTCTGTGTTCGGTTTTCCCCAACAAATTGATAAGTTGTAAATAAGTCGAATTTCTGGAACTTATTTGCAACGGTAATTGTGTTGCGTGTAACATTTTATCAGGTTTTTGACTCGCTGAATTTAAATCCTACCGGTTGACGGAGAATCTTTACTCTTAAGTATTTGTTCGATGTCCTAATTCTTTAATGTCCCACTCACTGTAATAAAACCACGTCTTTACATCTCTATCACTCCTCATCTGCATGCTTACGGTATCGCTGTTTATCTTTTGGACAGAATGCACCATAGATTGTAAAAATGATGTGGTTCAGAATGATTAAACCTTTTTCTATTCAGATTGTTTATTCGATATCATTTAAGTTCCCTTTTCTGCTCCTGGTTTTCGTTTTCTTGTAAACCATGTTCAATCAACTTTTTTTTTGCTGCCGTAGGATTCCATTTAAAACTACATAAACCACATTCACCAAGTAGTAACCAAATTTAGTTTTCTTCTCTAAAAATGACTTTTTTTGATTCTCCATATTTTTTTTGTCTTACTTCAATGTTGACAACGTCTATAGCTGCTTATTTCACTCCATACACCCTTCTCTCAATGTACCACTTGGGTTTTTTTCAATACAGTGCGACCTTCACCCCAGGGCCTGTGTTTAACCGCTTGTACGCCCCAGATATGTTTATCTTATTGAATTTTCCATGCACCATATCTAGCCAGCAGAACATTAGCATGCACCAAACACATGTTTTGCACGATTCTGGAATTTAAAAAAATCAACGTTATATCGTTCAAAATATGCATGGGTTATGTACATAATTCATACGCTGTGGCCACCGTGTCCGACGTCGTGGCTCACTTCAGACTATCACGATCATAGAGATTGTCATCTAGACTAAAGACTTAACACAACAGAGAATTGTAAAATAAAGAAATACTTTCTGTTTAATAAGGTAATGCAATTAATAGGCAATTGTTGTAAAAATGTGTAATTGGCTCCCGAATCGACATGTTTGCCTGTTTTACTTAAATATCTTGCGGCATATTTCACATAGTGTTTGGCCTATCGGCCACCGACATTCGCATTTAAGTCAAACTACATTAACGGTGATCAATTCACACTTACCCATTATTACTTCTCCCTCAAGTTATTTGAAATCTGGAAAAAAAATGCAATAAGGGGACAATTAATTTGATCATTAAAGCATAGTGTAACAAAAGAAGATTTCTGAACTTCCTTAGTGTTTCTAGATGTATTATAGCTTCTCCTGGTCGTAGCATCACCGCTTGTATGTGCATCTGTTTTTTTACTTTACTCTTATTCAAAGCAATGTCTTCCATTTTAATTCTATTCCAATAACTCTACGTAAATTTATAATTGATTTTTTATGACCACCGGACATCTCCTCATTTGCTTGATTTTATTTATATTAAGCATGCCGAACTTGATTCCGTATCTTATAAAGACTTCGGGGCCTCATTTCAAACCTATTTTTGTTGTACATCAGAAAATTAATTGCAGGAGTGAGTAGTCTACGATTTATCCTCTGGCAATATGTCATAAATGAATCTCACACGTTTGTAGATATGGCAATAACTGCATAGACAGTGCAAGATTCATCCGGGGGATCACTAGAAATTATTTTTGATTGCTATGTGCCGCGCGATTTTTCAAAAGTTAGGTTTGTGGACTGAACTTGTATTCACTAGGTTACTAACTCTCTAACAAATACATGGACATCATGATTTATCGAGCTGCTAACTGCAGCTAAAGACGGTCTTAGGAGCGATGAGGAGTCTGAAATAGTTCCTCACTGGTGCCATTGCATATACTACTCAACAATGACAGTACCCCTGGTATTTACTATGTCCCCTTTCACGCTTGCCTGCGTAAAATAGAGAAAGTTATCAGTTGAATCAATCGTAAATTTTACTCAGCAATATCTTGCTGGAGGTATATCAAAGACTAATTTGGTTAATAACATCAGTTCCTCGTATTTTGTGATGAAATGTTCGTCGACATGGAAAACATCCGTGCTGCAGCTGTACTGATAAAACAGCCGCCGTTATAGTTTAACGCTATTTCGTTACCACGTTTATTAGATTTGTAGGTTTGAAATTCCTCAAGAAAAGTTGGCGGCATTTTGTTATAACGCGTTATGACGAGTTTTTGATCAGTGTAATTAAATCAAAATGTTACGCTTAGGGGATTCATTCCTACGATCAATTCAGAGTGACGCAAAACACGACAAGGGAGCATTATTACATTAGTTGTGCATGCTTAGATTAACTTCAGAAAGACCATTTACAACATTTGCTCTCTTTAGTAGAATTGTACTTTTTAAATATTCTGATATAGATTTACGGTTTGAACAGATTGTCGAATCACCTGGTTGATAAATCTTTTAACTCTTTATGTTCATCCCTAAATCCCAGTACTCGAAATCGTATCAATTTCCAAACATTTTGACGTGTTTGATACAAAGAAAACATATGAATTGAAAACGATTAATGTGAGCGTGTAGCTAAAGAGGAAATTCTATTTCGTATTGGACATGCGCAGTCCTATTTATTTTGCCTATTTGCCTATGGAAGTTTCACTTTATTATGTCATTATTATTTTAATGCTAGTTGTGCTTTTGCAAAGCATTCTTTGTTTTATAATTCAGCGCTGCATTATTTTCCAAGGAAATTTAGCTCACCATTTTGTATTCGTTTGATGCTGAATCGGGATGCTGGAATATTTTTGGAATACCCAATGTATTACTGATATAAAACTAACTTGTCTATAAGAGTCACAATGCTTAGCGTTTTTAAATTGCAAGTATATCTATACCATAACATCATAATCCGTAAAAGCGACGAGAAATATTCATGTCTCGAATGGTTGGAACAAAGTTGATAATGCCTTGAAACTTCTCATACCCACCTTAATTACGAATAATTATATTTTCAGGAACGGTTTGTCACCGTTTGACTGCAAGCAATAGCAAAGCTAGTAATCATAATGTTTTCAAAGTTCAATTTAGTTAAAGGAAACTGTTATTATTGAATTAATTACAGTAATGTACTTGGCTTGATATCAATCTGATATTTGGGTGAGTGGATATTTTATATGATATTAGCTTCATAATTGCACGTAACACACAAACCAATCACTGAACCAATCTCATTACCTGATTGACCCATGCAACGATTTTATCCAATACGATTTGTATGCTACCGGGGGAGGCCTTCTGATAGTTTGGAGCACACATCAGTAAAAAGAGGTTTTAATATGCAAATTTTAAAGGACAATTTAATTTTTTTCAAAAACCAGCCTTGTTAAAAAGGGTTATATTCTAGATCAACTTGTTTTAAAGGTCAATTAAATATGAAACCGCCCTACACACCCTTGTTGTTAGGGATGTTTGGGGAAGGCTAAAGTTGAATATTTGAAACATCACACATTAATTTAAACTGCACAATCATACCTGGAGTACCCCCGGATTGTTCTACTTGCCAAGTTCATTGACTCCACTTACCTCAGCCAGATTTACTCTTTCTTTTGTCTTGTTATATGTTTTTTTAAAAATTTAAAAATATTTTATCAAACTTTGTCAATATGCATCTTGCGTGTAAGGTTGCCACGACCTGACAAGCTGACAGGAACACAAATCAACCTAATGTGGGATTTTTGAATTGTTTCATTAACTCCTTCTCTTTGAAGTGCTACTACCATTGCAATAGTCTATTATTATCATAATTGGTTTATGGTATTCAAAGCACTTTAAAAGCTTCTAAATACTCCTTAGTTTTCCTCTAGTGCAAATACATATCCGGGATTGAATTAAGTCAAAACAATCACGACCCTTTACGCGGCAATTAATGCCACTGGCAAATATATGTACAACATGTTCGTTAATTGCAAACTGGTTATTCTTTCTGCGCTGTTCAATGCTCCTGCTTAGAAATAGAGGAGGTTTGGTCAGGCGTTTGTGTTTATATTAAAACATTGAAAGTGCCCCCTCAAGGTTTAGAAGACATCTTGAGTTTGGCTGTTGAAACTCAATGAATTCAAGTGTTTTTCAGGAGGGACTGTTTAGATTAGGGAAGTAGAAGAGGAATGTATTTCATTATGGGCATTGTTATGGTTTGATTAAATTTGTTTGTTGGTCGAGGTATAAGTTGATTTTCAAGGATTGCTTAGCAAACTTATGCGCACTGTAGGAGGTTTACATACCCATGACTCACCCATTCACGTGCTTCTTAACCTCCTCCGGAATAACGCAGACCAACAATTAGTCAGATTCAAAAAAGGAATTTGAGAAAATTAATTATAACTAATTTTAACCTTTACAAAATCCATCAAAAAAAACATTTAAAAAAAAATTAAATAACAACAAAAAAGCAAACCAAACAAACATTTAAAAAAGAGACAATTAGCAAGCAAATGGCATTTCATACAGCATGTAAAAGTATTTCTATCAATATGGCATCATAGCAACTGGAGCAAAAGGCCGATGATGGCACCAATACATTTATATTCATATAAATACGTTTTGTGTCTGTAATTTAAGAGTTACTGAATAATAACAACATATTTCCCTCTCTAGAAGAAAAATATAACACTAGCATGAGCACAGGCTTTTTCAAGTGTAAACTGACATATTGTCCTATAATTGTTAAACTGTCTTATTGAGATCATAGTTCCTTTATCAAACACTGACACGTGTAGGCCCGGATTTAGGTCTAACATACACTTGAAGAAAATATATGATTTGCTGTGCCTATTAATATGAATGGATCAATTCAATTAATTATCAAAATATTTATCAACAATATTGTTTAAAGTTCGCGTTATTTTATTGTTCTGGTCAGCAGTATCTGTATATGGTTTGAGTCGGCAATGATCTCTTTGGAATGTTTTGCCAATTTAGTCTGGATATCTAGGACTGGGTGCTGACAACAGACCCGGGGGTAAACCCCACTCTTGTGATTACGTCTGCAACTGTAACGTGTCCAGGTATTGCTCGTCTGTTACACGGGACCACAATTTTACGCGACTCTCCGAACCAGGGCACGCCATGCACCCCTTGTGGTGTCAACACGAGTGGGATAGAGCAAACATCCCGGGGACACATTCTACGATAAAACTGAAAATGCAAATATGGTTTCTCAAGTGAGAAATTACACTTTTTGTAACGGATATGATTTTATTGTTGACATGATTGCAGAGCTTCCGACCTTAAAGTAACATTTTGGGAGCCTCAAAAATCCTTTGTGACTGTTGGATTTGAACTCAGGTTCTCCCCGCCATAGCCCTGCGTGCTAGACTAATCGGCCAACTTAACCACTGGGTAGCGCTTAAACGATTTGCTCAAGTCTAATGGAAAAAAGTACGATATACAAGCACGTTAAGCTCGAATTGAAACACCGAAAAAAACTATACTTTTTAGTGATCAAAACACAATTTTTAACAACACTAATTGAAAATGATAAGAGTGGACAAATATGTTACATGCTGACCAAAAATCTTGACTCGAGCATTTTTAACGATGCTGTTATATATAGTATATGATCTGGGGTGGGTTCTTTAATATTCTATTGTACCGGAATGCTCAACTCAATATCTCTAGTCTATACTATCTCCAAGCCATTTCAAATCTTCTCTAAAGACAAGCTTATTCGCAATTGCTTTTTTTTATCGCTTAGAGACATCAGTGGGGGTGGACTAGAAGCACCGTTTTATTGTTATTTTTGGCAGTTTTGACCATCCAAATTTTCGTAAGCAACACACTATTATGCCCCAATTTGATGCTTTCGTGAAAAAGCGTCCAAATGGTCTCCCGAAGTAGGATACCTGCGCAATGCGGCAATTCTAGAAGAAGTCCCGCTCGGAGCAAATGGACGTCACAGCGCCCGCACTTCAGTGTCGAGAAAATGATAGTTACCATTTGTTTGGTCGTCTGAAACAACTAGATTAGTGCTGCTGTAACGAAACTGAGTGTCCTATGAAACTGGGTGTCCTACCTAATAGAACTAGCAATAAACTGTAAGATCAATTAAACAAGTCATGCGTAGCATAGTGTGTCTAGTAAGTTTGTGCACAGTACTGGGCAATAGGACATCTAGGACATCTAGGACAGTAGGATTCATGACACTGGGTTGATAGCCATAAAACACTAGTCCATCAAGATGAACTCGCTGTGAAAGACTAGAAGCCACTTTCTTGCACATGTGGTGCTCGCTTTCGTGACTTTGCCGCTCCCTGTACTGTGTGTCACTACTTGGCAAGGTCCACCTAGACGGACTATAAAACACAGGTTGTTCATGGCCTTGGATGACTTTTGACCTCTATTGACATGACACGATATATTAATGGTTAGTTTGTTGTTTGTGGTATTCTTACCCAATTTGGTAGTCGAAGAGCATTACACTTTGACCTCTGTGACCCCAAATAACCTGAACACTTAACCAAACAAACAATAATAACCTAGTGTGAGTTGTTTCAAAGTTAAAAAATTAGCTCTTGTGCAACTCAAACATACCACGAGATTTCCCTCTGAAGTGTATTTGTAGTGTAATGGTGACGACACCCATTCGGAACCAGTAAATGCTTTCTTGTCTTTGTCAAACAGCAACTCACGACCGTTGCTTTGATATCTTGATCTTGCATCAGCGGATGCTCTTTCCAAAGCCCATCTCAGAGATGCCTGTATCAGAGAGACACGGATAGTGTTAAAAAAAGTGTTAGTGTCCATCATCTTTATTTCTTCAGCTTTCAGAATGTGGACAATTATATTGTGTCTAATTTGTTCTGGATCTGCGTACATTATATCATAACAATTAGTAGTTATAGTAAAACAAATTGACAGAGTGAGTCGATTTAGTTATTCAGTTTCATCCTGGCTTCATACTCGTTTTATTTTATGGCTGTAAAAATGGTCGTGGACCAGTCTTGATATTTATCCTGCACGGATGGTGAATATTGTTATTCAAAAAAAAAAAAAAAGAACTAAGCTCATGCAGTTGATGGATGCTCTTAAATGTAGATACCGGGTAATAATAATCTGGTATTGGACGTGCGAAAGCGTAACTTCTTGAAAGAGCCGATTTCTAGAAACCGGTAATAATGGATATATATATAAGTAGCTGTCACCCAGCTCCTGTGTCAGCCCTTTCAATAGATTTCATCACAGATATGTCTTTATAAGCACATACCTGATTTATAATTAAACAGGAACTCGTAGGTCCATAAGTTCCATCTCCAAGAATCTTTTCCACAGCTTTTTGATTCTTTGTCTTGACAGCAATTTGCACGGCAGATTCTTCAATCGTTGCATTATCAGCTTGGTTTTCAGGCAGGTAAACCTCTACTGTTGCAGTAGCAAGGACGTTGCCATTGGTGTCCTTGATAACTGATGGTTTTGATTCCTCGAACTCTTTTTGGTTTGTGTATATTTGACTGGTTGCAGTGAAGATGTTTTGATATGAGTCTGGAACATTGGCTACCATGTCCTATCATATATATAGATTTACAGTCAAATTTGGGAGGTGTTGTTTGGGGGGGGGGTTCCTTTTCTT
>JAUMTS010707574.1:0-12503 GCA_032273385.1 Ophiopholis aculeata | reverse complement strand
CATGGGAGAACAGTGTTTAACATTGAATGGTGTCCCCAGGATAAATAAGAACGAATTATTATTATTATTATTATTATATTCGGTAGAAATTCGTGAACCCATTTGAGACTTCTTAACTGATTTTGTTCCTCCTTTTCCTTGCGTTGTTTATCAAAGGCCGATATAACGAGACTGAGTGTCATATGAATCTGGGTGTCCTACCTAATAGAACTAGCACGGAATAAACTGCAAGTTCAATTAAACAATTGATGCGTAGCATAGTGTGTCTAGTAAGTCTGTACAGAACTATATGGGCACTAGGGCATCTCACCGGCATATATCTTGATCAGCCAAGCATGCAAGTGGCTATCCAGGCTTGTTCATTTCTGTATAAAGCCAGGAAAGGTCCATAAGTTTGTCATAGACCACTATGTGTCCACCACTAAATAATAATCTGGCAAACAAACAGACAAACATATTTGGTGCGATTTTTGATAACGTAATCCAAAAGTTGAATTTTTTAGTCAGTGCAGTCATTTACTGTTTGTTTGTTTATTTCTTCTTTAACCTGAGACACTCAATCAGTGACAATCCACAAGCCTCTTTTCTTACCTGAGCCCCGGTGACATTGAGCCGTTTTTAAAATGAGCTCAGGTTTTAATGATTGGAAGCATATTAAGGTGGTACTCAATGAAATCACTTTTTGAATTCATTGAGTGCTGTAATTTTTGAGCTATGAACCAAATGTATATAAAGTGTGCGTTTTGGGAAAGGGAATGATTCAGAAAATATCTGATGACAATGATTTTGACCCAATTGTTTGATCGGTCCAACCAAAAAAACGCTAAATCAGATGATTATAATGTAAAAAAACTAGTTTAAGGTAAGTTTTCTCATTTTTCAACCCAATCTTTTTTTTAATTCTGACCCAAATGTGCCAAAACAGTGACGAAAATGATGAAAACTGCCCCTACACTAGTGTCTTAACAAAAAGACGTTTTGTTCAAAATAGTTTTTGTTAAAATTGATGCAAAAAAATGGGTTTTCTGGCAAATTTCCTTTCTCAAACTATTTACTTTTGTATCCACTTGATTAATAGCTCAAAAATTACAGCACTCAATCAATTCAACAAATCCAATCAGTAACGTCTGTAAGGCCCTGAAATTGTCTTTATAAATAACTTAATTTCATCTCAAGGCAGCCATTTTGATATAATGACTGCACAAAATTATCCAAGTTCATCATCAGTAACGAACTATAATACAGAGTATTAATTTTTTGAAAAGGTTTTTTTTAAAGAATTTGCTACATTCATGACTTAGGACTTATTTTGTGGTTTCGTATCATACCACCATGGTTAAGTGAGCATTTCATTAATAGTTCAAAAATTACAGCACTCAATCAATTCAACAAATCCAATCAATAACGTCTTTAAGTGTAAGTTCCTGAAATTATTATTTACAAATAATTTTATATCATCTCAAGGCAGCCATTTTGGTATCATGACCGCGCAAAATTATCAAGTTCATAACCAGTCACGAACTATACGGAGAATTGTTTTTTTGCCAAAGAATTTGATACATTCATGAATCATCAGACTTATTTTGTTGTTTGGTATCACAACAGCATGGTTAAGTGAGCAGCATTAGAAATTAGACATTTGCTTTAACTTCATGTATACACGTAAACAACACAATCAAAACTAGAAAAGGCCACGAGATACGTTAAGCAGTGGATTTGATCTGTTTGGACGTTTAATCCCTCAATCATAGGTCAGACGAAGAGGCAATGTTAGAGTTGGTCCGGACTCGTGAATCCAAGTCCGAGTCAGACATGAGTTCGAGTCCGCGTCCAGTGGGTCTGAGGCAGAGTATCAGTTCAAGTCCAGGTAATGTCGACTAGCCGGGACTAGTTCAATTGTCGCCCTTGTATAATTCCTATATAAGATCTTTCCCTTTCACTGGCTAACTTTATTTTTAATGATTATTTTGTTCATTTTTGGACTTAAAAATTGAAATTTGGCTTGCTAACAAATTTACTGGACTCGGTCGGACTCAAGTTTGATTCCGAGTCCACTAGGGTCGAGTGCGAGTGTGCCTGAGTCCGAGTCCACTGAGTATGAGTCCAATCTGAATCGACTCAGACTTACCCATTGAATTCGAGACTGAGCTAAGTCCGGACTTGGTACAAAACTGCAAAGAGGTCACCGGGTGTCAACGTGAACACTTTTGGATGATTGTCGAAGACTAATACGCATACATTGATTTTTTCAATGGACGTTGTTTAGAATTTGACCTTCGACCCCTTAACCGTAGGTCAGACAAGGGGTCACTGTGGCACTTATTGATGTTTGTCCAAGCCCAACCCGTTATGCGCTGTGACTTTTGTCAATTGATGTTGTTTGAAATTTAATCTTGTATTTCCTTTGACCCGTTAAAGTTATCCGGAGAGGCCACCGTGGGCATTTTCTTGGTCATTTGCCAAGAACATTATGTGGACACTAATAATTTTGTCATTTAAAGTTGCTTGAAATTTTACCTTTTATTTGATTCCTGTATCCAAAATGTCCTCATATTGACCTGTGTTCCCATAACGTTTTTTAAGTGTCCAGCTTATTCATGTGTTTGTGGTATGTAGAGAAGTTGTAACGTTGTTAGTTAAAGTGACCGTTTTGACCACCAAAATGACCTCTAGATGACCGGATAAATATCGTAGATTTTTATTTTGACAAGTGCATATCACATGTCTGATTAAGAACACGTGCGCTGGATTCAGATGTTTGAAATGCATGAAATCCGTTGTGGTCGAGTGTTTTGGACAAACATGAAAATCACCAGCGCACATCTGCGCAAGTACCTTAATTTAATCCGAGAAAAAATAGATGCAGTCTTGTTAGCAATTAATAGTTTGCCCATGTATGTCCGTGATAACTTAAAATTGGTTTTGAAATGCTTTCCAACTGAAATACCGTTAAACAATTGTATCCGTTGAACAACAACTGGACCAGTGAGCTACAATGCTCTAGCGCATGCAGTCTGGGCCCAGTACGCGCGTACGCGAAATGCATTACAGCATAAGACACTTCAAAATTAATACACTCTGTGTATCTTGGAAGTCTGCTCTCTGATTAGCTCGCCAGTATGCGTAGTATATGAATTGTTTTAAATATAATAGTAAAATAGAGAACACACAGAAAAAATGCCACTCAGGATAGCTGTAGCACGTGCTATAAAGGCATCTACGATTCCGAGAGTGGCGAGAGAAGGAGAAGTAGGCCTTCCGTTGTATACAGTGGAAGTTTCATGCCAAACAAAGTTAAGACAACACCACAAAAGCCACTGTCAACACTAATTACATGCTGCTCCTATAAAAAGTAAGATCACGCTTTGGCAATTATAGATGTGTTGGACTCAATCAGATGTCACAACATGGTTGAAATATGAAATACTACGTTGCACAAATGCATTGTCCTCCTCCTCTTGCCACTCTGGTAGATGCCACTCTGACGTGAATTGGCACATTCCCTAGCTATCCCGAGTGGTATATTTTCCTTGTGTAATCAACAGGAAAGCTCGTTAACATGTAATAAAAATACATTTTCAGCGTGTGTTCATCATTTAAACATCATAAATGATTCTTTCAGGTCAACAATCAATATAATCAATATAAGTTTAGATATTTTCACAGAATCTCCTTTGCATCCAGCACAATTAGCTTGAACTTAAAAACAAACAAAAAAAACCAGCACAAATCTTGTAAAAAACTATGTATAGTTTATAATGTATTTTGTTATTTGGAATGGAAATAGTGAAAAGCTTTTTTAGCCCAAATCCGAAAAGTTCACTTATTTGTACATCATCTGGAATTAATCTTAAAACTAAGCCAGCAGCAAGCAAAATAATTTCGCAATTATTCAA
Organism: Ophiopholis aculeata; assembly: GCA_032273385.1. Classification (NCBI taxonomy): domain Eukaryota; kingdom Metazoa; phylum Echinodermata; class Ophiuroidea; order Amphilepidida; family Ophiactidae; genus Ophiopholis; species Ophiopholis aculeata. The sequence goes on along the minus strand of JAUMTS010707574.1, from coordinate 8,607 downwards.
ATATTGACATTTTGGATACAGTGGTTGGGGCAGCAGTACATGCAAAGCAATGAAGATCAATGTCATGTTTACCCGTTAGCTATAACCCTACAATTCCTAAGCAAATTGGTTTGCTATCAATGCTAATCAGTCACCATTGGTATTACATTCGGTATTTCTTCCATCACAGTACTTTGTTAAGAGGTAAAGTATTTGCTCTGGACCATATATGCTTCTTTCAAAAAAACAAAAGATAAAAAAACAAAACTATGTACATTATTCTTAATTTGCTTGTATAGGTCGCTTATAAATAAGCAAAATTTACATAAAACCAATAATCGTTTATATTTATCCTCCTTTATAGGAACAAAGAACCCCAAGTGTAAATAATCCAATAACAAGGCAATGAATTAAAAGATGGTGCAAAGGCGCCAAAAAACCCTGCCTCTACTTCGTGCACCGCGTAAATAATGCGCTACTCAATGGCGCGCACCGCGATGATTTTGCGTTTGTAAACGTAGATCTTTAACAAGCCGTAGTAATTGTGCAAGCCGTGTTATATCACCGGGTATAAAAACGACCTGCAAAAGTTCTAAGCCAATGAATTTGCGAAATTGTTCAAAGCTTTTTAATAAATAGAGAATAAGTGAACTGTTTTCAGAACGATTCGTGTATCTATATAACACGGGCGAAGTCATTATTTTAAGTAGAACAACGAGCTCGAAGAGGCGTTTTGTATTACGCAAACTTAATGATTTGACCGTGTTATATCAGAAAACTGAGTATACAAATTGGTCTGAAAACAGTACATGTATTCTCATTCTTCAAAAGTTCTGTTGAAATGTTGCACATCCTGAACATAAAAATATTGGATCAATATTCATTTATGAAGATATCCCCAAAATACCACTCCAATGCTCTTTGTACTATATTTATTAAGTGTATTTATACCACATGTAGCATAATAATTAAAGTAAAAAACACAATAAACCACAATTTGCTATTGATTGCCATACGTTTTCAACTCAAGGACCGCCATTGGCATCAATGGTACTCTCAATCCACGTGGTATATTGTGAAACTCTTGCCATGACGTCATGATATGAGGGTCTAGCACATCCAATTCCCCAGGATGTTACTCCAACTAAATCCCATTTGCCATTACTGGGGTTCTTGCACATCATTGGACCACCGCTGTCTCCCTGTGGAACACACAAAAGGCAATTATAAAAAGTATAACATATCAATATATTCAAACCCCAGCTAAATCCAATTTGCACTTACTAGGATTATTGCACTTATTCAGTACTGTTTTTAAAACTTGAATTTGTCTTGCTGCTACTATAGAGCTGCGCAACTTTGTAAGTGGGAGTAGATTGTACAACTGCTCAAAGCAATGTAGGTGTTCTAGTAACTTGGTCGTTAATAGAAATACCATTTTTTAAACGCTGAAATGCTGTCTCCAACTACATTTTGTGCCCAGTAATGGAAACCTGGAATTATTTAGCCGAACCTATTTGCCTATAGAAGTAATCTGTTGCTATGATATCTTATCTAAAAACATCATCTAAAGTAACATACCTGGCATGAACCAGTATAGGATGAGGTTGACGAGCATATCATGTTACTAGTTATATTATTTGGGTAAGACGCTCGACAGGTGGCATCAGTGATCAATGACGACTGGACTTCGTGTAAGACATCAGGACTGGACCCTAAGAACGGGATGAACATCAAATAAACAATTATGCACTTTAAGCTACGAATGTTTCTTCGTATCCTGTAATTTACAATTGTGTCTAAGCATACACGTAGCTCACGTTCATATGGGGGTCACAAGCAAGTTGTTATTTTGTTCTGCAAGAAATGTGCTCTTTATGGCCCAATATATGTCCTTGCGTTAGAGTTTCGTTTTGATGAAATCAGAAAATGGCGTCTGCATCAAACACCTTTAAAAGTCATTGTTTTCCCAAATGGCTATGATTTTTTAAGTTCGAATTAGTAAAAAAAACACTCGAGCGGCATTTGGTCACCAAATTTACGTTTATTCTTCGGTCTGTTTTGAAAAGGTCTCCCAAGGTTAATTATTGTTTTAAATTATAGTGATGATTACAAAAGATCTTAATCATTACATTGTTTATGTTATAATAAATCATTGTATATCGTCGGGGCTTTTGATTAGATGATAAGATTAAACAGTTAAATCTAAAACATCACGATCGAAAGACAAAAACAATAAGAGTAAATAGTGTATTTGTGAAATAACTTGCGTAGGGTTAAATCAATTAACACTGACCTCCACTACTCAGGTCACCCCATCCAATCACGTGACAAGTTCCTCCTGGTGCATACCAACTATACTCATTCATACTGGTCTGAGTGAAACAAACTGGGCGTATGTAATCCGTGACAGACGTGATTGGATTGGTCAGTTTCAACAAAGCTACGTCATTATCGTTTGTGTTATAGTCGTAGAACGGATGTACGAAACCCTGTACACCTGATATATGCTGGCTACTTGTGCTAGGCTCTGTAATATCTAGTTTGCCGAACTGTAGTTCTACCCGATTGAACCTGACACCGTCCCTGTATGTTTTAAAGGATAAGAGGGTACAAAAGAAAAAGAAAACATTATTTTATTTTTGGTTTGTTAGAGAAAAATATTTAAAAATCCTTTTTTCCAAAAAAAGCAGATGGTAGTTCAATTTGGCCGCTACTTTTGAGACATTCTAAACGAAGACAGAAGAGGATTGTAGATTTTTTCTAAAACATTTATGGCAAATTCAATGAAATAGTCATTCCAACCCTAACCACCAAGTTGAAGAACGAGCCAAAACGACTTTTTACAGTTGCACCAGAGGCAAGTAAGTTACACCTAGTCTGCTAGTAGGACGCCTCTAAAGTCCAGCTGTAGATAATCGTATGTCAGTCAACATTGATTTCAGCTAACATTTGTTAAAAACAAAGATGGTTTCTCTGAAATATTCAGAATTAAGATGCAACAGAAATTGTATGCTACATGGAAATGTACCATACTGATCAAAAGATTTCTTATCTACTAGTATTGTTTTCCGAGTAATAACTTTACCACCAAGAAAATAAGAAACACATATATTAACAATGTTTGTCTTTTTCTTTTGTCCTACAATATAAAGTTTGTTTCATTATGTAATAACAAACCGTTTTGAAAAAGGTGATGGTTTGTCGAAAAACACTTACACACAATGGGCAGCAGTAAGCGCCCAATTTTTACTAATGAGTTCAGCTCCACATTGGAAGGAACCGCGGTACATCATGTAGGAAGCCCATGGCCAAGCTCCTATGTTCTGTACTGGTCCGCCACCCACAATTTTGGTGTTGTAGGCAGAATTTGGAGTTCCACATTCATTAGCCAGTTCTGCCCATCGGTCATTTGGCACTGAAAACATCAAAATAGCATGACTTTTAAGACGTAAATGATAAATAAAGGTATCAAGTTGACTGGATCAGGTGGCCAAGTCTACCATCAACTTCAATAACATCAGTGGCAATGCAGATCGGTGTTTGGCGGTCACATGTCACTATATCAAGCGACTAAATCATCAGACGTTTTTTTAACATTCACCTTAATTGTGTTGGTGGTAAATAAATTCAAAGTGTGTAACGTTCCGACTACCACAACAAAAATTTAATGGTCAATTGCTATATACCTCTTTCAATTCCAACGGGTTGGCATTTGGGATCAATAGCGTCAGGCAATTAAAAGATTTTTCGGATGTTTGTAACGGCTTTGTTTTAATTAAAAGACGTTTGGAGAACACGGACATATTCGACTTGTATCCGTCACCCCTGGCCTCACCTAAATACCTCACCATTTCAAGATCAATACAATTATCCGGCTAAATCTATCAAAAACATTTTTTTGAATACTGTAAAAATGCCCTTTCGATCACATGATGCATGGCCACTATTAATGACAAAAAAACAATAAGACTACATGTAAAATATGCATGCTGGGATAACCCTGAATTAAATGATTGTCTATATTTTGAAAATCACGTTTACTCAAAGAAAAAGGAACGAGCGGTCTTTAACGTAAGACAGTTACCACTATTTAGTATTTTTTGGCTAATATGCATTCACCATAGTAACGGCGTTTGCAAGATTTCCGTGTGTACTTGTTATTCAGTGATTAAAACACAGGTCGGAAAATCTTAAAAAACACTTGAAATTGGAGGAAAACGAAAATATCCATTTTACTATCACATCTTACCTGTTTGTTTGGCAGCTACAGTAACAGTGAATGAACACTCTTGTGAATTACCACTGGCATCAGTAGCAGTTGCTGTCACAGAGGTGATACCAACTCCAAAGGTTCCTTCAGATTTCGTTGACGTTTGTGCAGGATTAGTTGCAATAGAGTACGATATACTTGGTGTTGTGTCCTGACCATTGTCGTTTAAATCTGTTGCCGTGGCATCGGGAAAATCGTAGTTGGTCATAAGAGCAGAGTAGCTCTGAATAGTGCCAGATGTCGGTTGATTCACAGGACAAGTAATGCTTGGTTTTTGGTTATCTGGTCCTGGAGGAGGTGGTGGTGCTGCAATATTAGACGGGATCAACAAGATTATTATGTGTATATTACATATAATTAAATAATTAGTATAGAAAACTAAACTTTTGCCATAACGTTGCATTTTCTGAATCATTGTTAAATCGTTTTAAATTTGATTTAGTACAGGTTAAACTTACTAAATGTAATTTATCAAACATCATTATGTCTCTGATGGAAACACGTATCATTGCATTGGCTTTTAACGATTTGAGGAATTAAAGGCAAGATTTAATGTACCATACGATCAATATTTGGAATATTAAAAAAAATGTGATTAATGTGCCGAAGAATAATACACTTGCCGATTACCCTTCAGTGGCTTAGCCATATGGAGGCGTCGGCAGCAGAGTGCCCACCACTCAAGCAAAACATCGGGGGAAATATCGGGGTGAAATCGGGAGCTGACAGGTAGGGCTGGCTATGCCACTGTTACCCTTGTATCCGGCTACTTACGTCCACTGCATGTAACTCCAGCGTCCTCACTGTGGTCACAGTCATGATCACCCACGCCATTAAAATCACAACCTTCCAAAGCATTCTCACTTCCTGAGCAAACAACTTCATCCATCCAGATGGGTCCACTACCTGATCCAAAGGCAGCATTTCGGAAACCCTCATGACCAGAACCTGTAACAAAATATTGACGTGACTATGTAAACGTTTGTGTTGCCCGCGCTAATGGACTGGTTTGCTTTTCTTTCTTAACTTGGATAAAGTATTTTATAATTACTTTGGAAAAATGTTAGCTCAAATTGATAACCATTTACCTCACTATATCACTTTAAAACCATTAGTTTCAACATACTGGGTTTACACCGGCCTTAAGCTGAGTTCTAAACCTGCAGACACAAACATGCGGCTTATTCTAGTTCGCATGTTTATTTACCTGTGTACCCCAATTGTCGGCAGACTACACCCGCATCCGCATCTCCCCATTGGTCGTCACAAACTGATCCCCATTGGCCTGCAATGTTAATTTCAACTCGACCCTCATTATTGTTGGAGCCGCCAACCAAACGCACTTCAAATGGTTCTAGGGAAACACGAAAACATACATGAATTTATTAAGTCAGCGTTTGTAATGAAAGAAATAAGGTTGGGTAGAAATAAGACTGAATGAAGATGATACGCTGTTCTGTAGCTTCTTCGTGAGTAAAAACCTTCTTTTTCAAAAAACCTTGTTACTCGTATAAAATAGTACTGTGGTAGCAGCGACTAACATAGATATTATTTGCTATTAGGTAAACTTATGCAAAAAATCAGATTTCATTATATTTTTTGATAATACGGTGCACCTAGATCCGGGAGTTTTTTTGTTTTATAATGTTTGAAAACGGCTAAACATTGTTTTGTAACCGTAGCACAAAACGATTTCAAAACTCAACCGCCTGCTGAACGGCGGTGCCGTGGGGTTGAATCGCTTGCCATTGTTTAGAACAGTATAAACAGTGGTTTCAACCGCACATAACGGGGCAGAGCAATTGAGTTTTGAAGTCATGTCTAATGAGATATCCTAGAATAACTTTGCGAGATTAATTAAAATGGATCATTACCGCTTTTGCAGAAAACCCCAGCATCCTCACTATGGTCGCAGTCATGTAAATTAAACTGATTACGCCCACAGTCTCCGAGATTCAATTCATTCCCATTACATTCCATCTCGTCCAGAACGATGTTGCCAGATCCTCCGCCAAAAAGCGCATTAGTCACAGCAACTGCGCCCTCACTTGGTCGCCCTAACTGCTTACACGCTACTTTTGCGTCCATAGTATCCCACGAATCGTCGCAAACTGTTCCATATGACCCGCCATACTCGACTTCCACACGTCCGCTGTTTGCATCATACCCGGATGCGAGACGGATCCCTGTGAGGGTTGGTGCTGTGGAGAGAATATATCAATAAAGTTGGAAATATAAAAAAGTTAACCATTAAGTATTTAGTGCACTTTTTATTGTGGTGAACCTGTTTCTGTCGGACATATACCACTTGGCTAATGCCATTTCGTCTAATTATCACTTCGGCTAATCATCTAATGTCATTTCAGCTAAAACCATTTCGGCTAATGCAATTGCAGCTTAAAGCTCCACTTGGGCTAACTTCCTTTTGTCATGGGATTTTAGCATGCATGGTTGATTAATTTGAGCAACGATTTGAAAATTAATATGCGCAAAAATGTATGTCAACCGGGTCTGCCATCTAGTTTCGCTTACAATCCACGTTATTAATTGTTATATCATTCTGTAAGAGAACCAGCAGTTCTTACGCTACAAATTTGAGGCGCATCACACAGCAATTGCATTACATAGAGTCGCTCAAAAGAATCATGACCGTGTGCATTGACTAAGTCATTTCTTATTTCAACTTGTGAATCTCGAGATTGCGATATCCTAGCGGATTGAGCGAGGAACTTGGATGGGTTTTCATTGGTTCTCTTATAAAAAATTTACTCTAAATTTCCATAAGACAAAATGATTTATCAATAATATCAACCAAACAACATAAATGACAATAAGTCAAAAAAGATTGAGCAGACCTTCCGGAATTCGAAACAGGGATCTCCTGATCAACAGACAAGATCGAGGTGGCCGAGCGGTCTAAGGCGCTGGTAATATCGAAACCGTCGACCCGGAGGAAAGTGCATGCCAGGGTGCGGTGGATCGAGTCCACCAAAGGGCAAAAATCTTTCACACTAAAATTGGTCTTGTGTTTCCTTCAAAAAAATCGTGATACATTATGTAGGCAAAAAACATTATATATCACGATTTTCAGCATTCCTCGCTCGCCATGTCTCCTTCAGACCGTGCAGATTGAAGTAGATATGTAGCGCACCGTGGTTCGGAAGTCACGTTAAGCCGTTGGTCCCGTGAACCAGAAGAGCAATACCTGGCACGTTAAAGGTCACAGACTCTGTCGAAAAGAGTAGGGGATCATCCTGGGTCTGTTATCAGCACTCATCATTCTAGGTCTCAGAATGTCTTGACTTATCAAAATAGCCTCTAAAACAGGCTCTGTCAAGTATCCAGATAGATGTAGATGAGGTGAAGTGATGTTCAGGTTCATAACACATTGACTTTAGTGGGATGCAACCTTGTGTTCACAAGTTCTGCGCTAGTCTGCTAGACCACATGTGCCCTCAACTTGTGCTCTGGCAAATGGCCTTGAAAAGCCTTCATTGCAAAGGTTGGTAAAGCAAGCCCCTCGTAAGGTATTGGTTCTTCCTTCTAATTCTAAACTTCAAAACGAGAGAATTTAAATTGTATTTGTAAAAAAATGTAAGTTTACGGAGATGTACTGGATCAATGCAAATTAACCCATTGCAAACTATATTTTGTTAACATTTTGATTTGATTTAGCTACATTATAATACTGTAGTATCATATATCAATGAGTGTCCTTCAAGTTACATAATGTTAAAAAGAGCCACTTATTGATATACGGAACTGTAATGCGAAGATGATTTAATTATAGCATTCAAGACACTGTTTATTCGGGGACATGTTTATTTAAATCTAGGTAATTTCGGTAAGTCGCCAATTTGGTGTGCAAAGGGTGATGAGACAGGACTACTGTCTTCAAGTTACACAAATATAGGGACAATCATTGATAGACAATACTATTATGGGAAGGTCTATTAAATTATTGACTAAGAGACTTGTTTATTTGGGAACACATTTATTTACATAATAATCAGTTCTGATTCCATTTTGATCAAGAATTTTATGATTGTCTAAATTCCATGTATTTTTCGCATGAAATCAGTGCCGTTTATGGAATCAGACACACCAACTTGTTGAACTTTATAATACCTCTCATGTAAGTAATTTGTGCAAGTGAAAATGTGGAGGAAACATGAACTATGCTCTATTATATAACGCATGAAAATATCCCTGTCATTTTATTGGTGGAAATAGCATCACGTGACATTAAATATTTTTACCTTTTCCCCAAAAAAGTTAATGAAGCGGTCAATAGTACATTTTGATGGGAGCTTTTGGACCGGGCGGTCAATAGTACATTTTGATGGGAGCTTTTG
>JAUMTS010707463.1:0-12505 GCA_032273385.1 Ophiopholis aculeata | reverse complement strand
GCATTTATGAATATTTTAGATCACTTTTCATGAATCTGAATTTATATGTCTTTTTCAACTATAGAACTATTTGTTGATGTGATTTTGTATGTGTACATCTGGGTTCAGGTAGCTACATGTGAATTGGGCAAGTGATGAATAGACTGTGCGGTTCTATGCGCGATCCTCCTCATACTTTATCTGCAACAAGTGTTCGTGTTATATCGTGTAATCATGCAACTAGAGAAGTCAGAATACAACCCTCTTCCATTTATCGATCGTATAACATTAATCAAAATGTTTTGATTCCGTCAGTTCAAACTTAAGTTGAATTATAATATTCAGACATAATTAGTTTTTCTATCCGAATAAATTAGTGCTTTAGTTTGCAGGAAAGCCTGAAAATGTATGGTGTCATATATTTATGGAAAAAATAACAGATCTGTAGAAGATATTGGAGAGAAATTTGATGGCATTTTGCATGGAAAGATGTACTCCAGTTTGCAGACTGCAGTACTTACTAAATTACATAATTTCGTAATGCAGTTTATGTTTGATGAGAATGATGCTTATTTACATGGCAAGTGGGCCTACACTGAAAAAAGGAAGTATTAAACAAAACAATTGTCTACATCATCCTTATCAGTTTGACTATAAAAATTGAATTTCGGTAAAATTTTAATTTTAATTTAGCCTGTTGAAACTAACACATTATTTTTGTTTGATTTTTCCCAATTGCAGCAAGTCATTGAGCCACTATTGCCAGAACCACACGAGTATCAAAATGTGCAGGGTTCAAGCTTGCCACCACCCAGGGAAAGTTGTGGGAAATTACGGGACATTCTAACTCAGCCACCAAACCCCAACCCTAATGTGATACAAGGACACTTTGGGCAAAACAGCACAAGTCAGCACTTACATAGAGTACATTATGTTTCAAGATCCAAATCGGTTCAAAACAGACCGACGGAAAAGAAGCCGGCACAAACAAAAAAGTATTCGTATTCACATGACTCTCCATTGTGGGTAAAATCACATGAAGAATGGCATAGTAACAAGGACATCTCATTACGAGGAGATAATCTAAAGGACCCGTATGTCAAAATTGTGAAAAAGCCGCCAAGTTTTCATGAATATAGTTATCCATCATTTGGTGGATTTTCAGAGGACAGTAAAAAGACGAACCATGTTAAGGTTGTTACATCACAACCACCATCGCCGCCAAACAAACCCCCGTTCCCACACCAACATCACAACTACAAAAAGGAAACTGTATATAGTAACACGAAAAGATGTACAGCGTGTCAGGAGTATTTCAATCCGGAAAAGAACAGGAGGGGTGCTTGTCGGGACGGTACGGATGAAATGAACTCATGTATAGAGAAAGTGAGCTGCATATGTTGTGCACGAGGTATGATTTACCATTGCTGTGTAACAGATTTGGACGATCCTCAAGTAACGGAGGCATGTACATGTGATATGTCGAATACATCGTGTCTCAACGTGTGTCAAAGGTGGCTTGGCTTAGGACTCTTGTCACTGTTTGTTCCTTGTTTATGGTGCTACTTACCCCTTAAATGTTGCCATTGGTGTGGGGTACAATGCGGCTGTTGTGGCGCAAGGCATGAAGCGGTGTGACCCCGGTTCCAGTGTACAGATCTTGTGTGTAACATATGACAAGTTATATATATAATGTTTTAGCATATACTGGTATGTGTGAAGAGAAGGAGTGAATGCCGAGGACGCTGTCTTCAGAAGAGGGGGAGTGTGTGACAAGAGTGCCCAAGCTGGTATCTTGGAGCGTGTGGGTGGTTAAATCATCAGCAGCCACATTGAAGAATTTTTATGCCATGGAAGTGGTGCCAAAGTTATTCAACTGCCTGAATGTTACAACATAATGTGTAATTGAGTTGGTATTTATCTGTGACAAGTCACTGCCGACTTGCTAAGGGTTAGAATTCAGTCTGTTTGGTTAGTCCAAACAAAAACGTAGCAAAGATTTACAGAAAAGCGCAGGTATGGGTTATGTGGCAGTTAGTGTGATAGGGATACGTAATACCCTTGTTCAGCTTTCTAATTATATTTGTATGTAAATTGAGTAACCAGTCTGATCATAAATAACCCTTGTACGGCCCATGCACAATGAACCAAGATTCATGCGTACATTGTTTGTACTCATTTGACCTCACATTCATGTCAGATATAAATATAAAAGTTTCACCCCTGTGGTGTATTGTATTTTCTAGAACAAAAACAAAATCATTGATTGTACGTGGAGCATCATGAAAAAGAAAACCACCTCTAGATTTCTATACAAATCTCTTTTGTGCAAAGCAGTACTGTGGCTGTTTCTTAATGACTAGTCAAAATGGTGCTTATTTTTGTCCTCTAAATCTAGTCCTGCCTGCTACCTCCTGGCTATTAACTGACATGATTGTGACGTGGATAGCACAGCTCATTGATCATTATCATCGTCATCATTAATGATTTTAGCAATCAATGAATTGATTTGCACTTTGATAGTTATTACATTGAAGTGCTAGATCATTACCAAGGTACAATCATAATGATCATGATGATAATCATGTGAACATGTGTCAACATGGAAGTTGTTATAATCATATTTGTAAATTGACAGCCTCTGCAATCTCCACGTTCAATTGATACATACAGAGCAAGCAACACATGAATTGTCCTCTTCTATTTTGTACTATGGGTGTACTTCTATAAAAAGTACACACCAATGGCACCATAATTAGGGATAAACTATTACAGAACAATCTGATAATGGCCGTATAGGTCTCTCTTGAATATTACAGGTTGAACAACATACTAACATTGTTGGAGACATAATTTTGTCCATAATGAGAACATATTTTAACCTATGCACATGACTTAATTTGGGAGGTGTGTATCATGAATATGTTTATAGTTTAGGGAAAAAGTTTTGTTGGATAATGAATTTAATTCATTTCAAATTAATTCAATTAAAAAAAATAAATGATTTGGTACAACTTAAAGTTACACAACTTTTACTAGAAATGGGGAACGCAGTTTTTGTTCTACAAAAATGGAATTACTGTTTTAAAAAATGGACAAATCATGTCTCTAACTTTAGTACTGTTACCAATTGAAGTTCTAGATTATACATGTATCATGCCACCAGAAATAGAAACTCTATTATGATGTACTTTCCACCGTTGATCAAGTTACACATTTCATAAAATATGAATGAGGTTCTTGATGGTTTACTTATTGTTGTTTGTTTACAAAAGAAGTTCATTCCCCTCCAACTTCCGTATTTTTATTCATCATAATTCATAACCTTTATTCACCAATCATCATCATCATCATGCCAAACTTCAAATGTTTGTGTGCTGTTAATGCAGTAAGAAATTGTTCACATGTTTTCTAACCATTTCTGTCAAAATGTATGTGTATATCTCTATAAATTATAAAAATGAGAGTGTGAATTAGTGTAAATTGCTATTTGTGAAACAAAAAATGATGACTTTGTTGTCCTACTCTAAATACTATCTAAGAAAAGTGAAATATTTTTCATAAATGTCTTGTTGACTATATTTTATTAATAATATAGCTATTTTTTATTTTGTGAAAACGTGTCTTTGAGAATAAATGGACTGGTGAATTGTTGTAATGGCAAAATGATATCTGCAACTTATACAAGAGGTGCACATTTTATTGCATCAAAAAGGTCGTTTGAAGTGCATACCCTAAGTAAGCAAAGTTTATTACCAAATTGTACAAACATCCTGAAAATGTATACTTAAGATCCCACTTATCATCAAGTGTTCGATGGAATTAAGCACACCACACATTGTTAGCTGGTACATTTTGTTTCATCATACACTTTATGAATAGGTTGGACCTTAAGTTTGGTTTGACCTAACAAACTTTGTAACCAATGCCTTGGATTGGACTTGTGTTTTGATTTCCTGTTTGAAGGTTCATTTCCCATCGATATTATATTTCAAAGAATAATGATGAGTAGTCCATAAAAGGCAAATGTTATTGATACAAATTTTGTTACTTTTCATTTATTTCAACTAATTTTTAAGGTGACTCTAAACTGATGAATGAAAACTGGTGATGGTTTGAATGACAACTGGTTTGATACAATTTAAAGTGTAAGTATGAGGTTGAAAAGGGTCCTGCAACTACATTTGTAATATGTAGTGTTGCCAAACTGAAATAAAACAAGGGATATGTATATTTTAACCTCAGGTATCATAGAATATGTTATTTGTAGGCTCTTATGAATCAACATCATGCATGGTTGCTTATTTAATGAAGGGGTCAATTAGGTGTTTAAAGCTAGCATTTCTGCTCAGTCTCAATGTGTGATGTTGTGATGTTGTGATATAAGATCTTGGATTTTATGAACACCTCAAAGAAAAGTGAAAGATACTAGGACAAGTTTTAAAAATGCTGCAAACATATAACCAGCAACTCAGATTTGATTTCAGACTTGTTAATGTAGCATGACTTTTGATATGTCTGTACAAGTGTTAAAAAGACAATTTTGTTACTAAAATCAGGATAATCATCGACTGTAAGCAAAGGCAATATGAAGCCAGGTGGCACGAGTGATGTATCCAAGTCTTGATTGTAAAAGCAGGTCACTGACAATTATAAGCAGCGGTATATGTGTTGTCATCTCACGTATCATAGATTATGACAACTACATTAGGCTAACAGATGGTCAACTGTTTATATTGGTAACTAATATCATCAGATACAAAATGGCTGCTTCGCAAAACTTGGGCACCTTGTATTGTCTAATAAAGCGATCACATGTGTTAAACTTTCAAACCACCATACTGGTTTCTAGTTGTACTAGTAAATGAAGTGTGTTTCAGACAGGTATACTTAGGGTTACATGCTAATCATGAAAGTGAACGCTGGAATACTTTAGCTTGGATAGAGCATTTTATTTCAGCGTACACTTGATGAATATATTTGGCGCATACATGTACTAAGCAGTCAGATTCAATTCAATTGAAATTTCAAGCTTGACATTCTATCAAAATCAAATCCGTGTTTCTGAATGATTTTATTTGATACGTAAAAAGAAATATGTGTAACACAGAACTTTGCTGATGTTGGTCATTTCAAGATGATCTAACTATTTGCATTAAGTTTGGCAGTCTTTCAATTCTGAAAAGCATTGGAAATGGGAAATTGGTACATATGAATCATTATGAAACAGACGAGTAGCATGTGTATGCAGCCATTACGCTTGAATGCCGTAAGGACAGGATATTTGTCAGATTGTTAATTGTTAAGAGCAGTAAACATCACGACCCAAGTATAATCATGAAGTAAAGTTAGGGATAGGTTGAAAACAAAGAAGACATGCTGATAATCTATATTGTAGTCATTGCTTTTGTGTACATCTTTGTGTGTTGTGCAAAGATGAAATTTGGTATTCAAATATCCAGTGATTCAGCCATTATTCCAGCCCATATCTTTTTTGTATCAAAGATATAGTACATTATTGTAACTGATTTAAGTTTTTAATCTTCATTCTTGAATTATTTACTTCATGATATATCATGTTACCATTTTAGGATACAAAATTTATCAAGTCTTGTTTGGCAAATCTTAAAAAGATGACCCGAAACATGTAATGTTTCAAGTTAAAAAGTAAAGTTGCTCAAACTCATTTGATTTGATCCTCTCAAACCCCAGATTGATTGATAAAAGTGACCTCAATGAAGGGTTGATTTCAAAATTCAACAGCCTGTTGCCTGATGGTTCTATGCTGCTAGAGTCTGTTTATATTGTTCTAAACAATGGTAAGTGGTTCAATCGCACTGACCTGCCGATCAAGAGGCGGTTGAGTTTTGAAGTCGCCCCTAAAAGATTTTGTTGAGATTGCAAATCGTGTGACTGTCATATTTTGTCAATATGATGGTCCAACAAGAAGACTAGAGTATACTGTTTTCACTGGTTGCTGCCATCTTGGAATAAATTGAGGTTGGTGACGAAGCTTGATTGAGTTTGGCTTTGAAGTATCTGCCTTGTCCTCGAGCATCTCGTCCTCAATCTCTGTAGCATTGAAAGATGGGCTTGACCAAAAAAATCTTTGCACCAAGCCTCTTTTCAAAATCCAAGATCGGCAAACAGACATGCATTAATACACCCTTTGATGTATAAGTACACAACAATTTTAACCCACATGTTAGGAATGACTAACCAAGCCTATACTTGATATAATTAATTGTTGTATAAGTTGATTAGATGTTTTAATTATATCATTGTTCTTGCCAGATAGCGAGCGTCTCAGCAGCAAAGGCTGGTCAATCAAAACTGTATTAATTGTTGTTTTCAGAACGAATTGACAAACAGAATAAGTGTGAGTGATTTTGTTTTTCAACCTGGTGCTTCAGGAGCTGTGTTCACTTTGTTATCAAACACGGCTGGCTGCCAGTATAATAACATTCAAATAATGTATCATTTTCAATGTTTCGATCACAATTTTGCCTAAATCTTGGAAATCAGTGTAACCCATTCTGCCATATTTGTAAGATTGGATTGCACTTTCAATGTCCGGAATCAGAAACACTCAATCTATGATCGGAAACACTCGGTCTATGATAGTAATGTTCCGAATCCGATTTTGTAGAACTTCAATTTGAAAAGGCCTATAGGTTTAAGCATCCTAACATCATCATGCCTTACAAAAGCCAAGTTAAAATTCTAATGGGGGATATCATTCTATGGATTCCAACAGACTCAGATAGGTTTATTTGAGCCAATTTATAAGCTGTGTTACAGCTCATTAGTTGCATAAAATGCTGGGGAAATCCAAATTGCAGTTTGGTAGCATGGTGAACACAACTCTTAACCAACTATTTACTCCCAAAGAATTATGTATAAAACATGGGTTATATACTTTGTGTATACATGTCCATGTTATATGGTAGTTGACATCAGTATTTTTGTGCCAATTTTTGCATAATTTGTTTAGTGGTTGGGTGTGATAAGTGCAGTCAAAACATACTATTTTTGATGTTAAGGCAACTATAAGAAAGTGCGCATCACAAAAAATGTTTCCATGTAGCATATATTGCAATGTCTTTTGTTACCAAAAATATACAAGTGTACTAAACTTGAGTGTCATTTGGTGTCGCATTTTTGTATGTTACTAGGGATGTTTGTACTTTCGTGTAGTTGTCTATACCTTGTGAGGTATTGCATACTACGGCCACCACAACCACCTTTTTACTGTGTTGACTCCATAATGTAAACAGCAACTCCGTATCCAACCATTTTGCTGCAGTGAACTATCTTGATGTATTATAAAGTATTGTAATTACTAATTATTATTGATTATTATTATTATTATCATATGACTATTCTATTGGAATCTTCCATTCATGAATGTGGTATCAAAAATGCCCCTTGGTTTAACTAGAAATTAGGATGGGGAAACATGTTTTTGACTATTTGTGATTTAATACAGAAGTTTATTGCAGCCAAAGAGGAATATTGCCCCGTTAAATGAAAATAAACTTGTGAGGATTTAAGCAATCAGAGCTTTCTATTATCCAGATTTGTTTTGTTATTGTTTATGACAATTTGGGGAAAGGATACGTTTAGTTTCAGTTACTGAAATGTTTTGGTATTGATCGATCAATATCAACACATTTTAGTGGCTGGAACTCAAATGTATACTTTTTCTGAAAATGTATTGCTAAATTCCCCCAAAATTTAGTAAGAAATTAGCCCGGTTTGCAGTTTGTATAAAATTTGGGTGTGGAAAATTGAAATGATCAAATTACAAAAGGGCATTACAACAATTTCACCACATCCAGGAATTCATAGTTGTATTTTATTATTTTTTCATACTTAAAAACTACATAAGTGTGTTTTGTATGTAGTGTGTTGCCTGTAGGCCTACCACTAATGTAGCAAAGCATACCGATCATTTTTGTAATGTATATAAGTATAGCATTACCAACCAACCAAAATCTGTATATTTCATGTGGTTAATAGTTGAAGACAAAACACTTGGGATGAAATAGAGTACCACAAAACTATTCTGCTTTATGAATTGAATATATAAATGAAAAGATATTTTTATTATGGTCTATATTGTAACCAAAATGCAAAAACAAAGCAAAACTTAATGTTTTTTATGCAACATTTACATTAGCTTACTTACACGACTGTTTTGCTTTATTTTCTTTTTCTTTTTTAGCTACTTAGTTGACATTTATTTGCTGCTCAAAAGTGAATATGCGCTTTGTGGGAAATGGTAGAAGGAACTGGCTGTAATGTATAATGTACATATTCTTATATAAAAAAAAGCACCTTGGGAACGTGTTGTGGGAAGTTGGCGCTCTGGCTTTTGTAAAAAAATTAATGTACAGTTATCGGTCATCGCTGATGTTCTCACAACCGTCCTACCCAACTACCAAAGTACCACAAGCAGCCCATTTGTTGTAGAATCATTATTTTACTAGTTGTTTTAAGTAAACAATATTGTTTTTAACTATGATTTCATATTGAAGCCAGTGTATGACTTCATGTATTATTCTGTACTGACCCCTTGTTTGGTTTTTGAAACCTGTAGATTGGACCGAGGCTTTACTAGTCTTTGTTCATAGGTTTCCTTTATAGGCTAGATTATTTTATACTGTAGTTGTGGCACATGACAAATATTTTTTTTAATAAAACAAATTTATGCCTCCTTTTTTAGTTTTTAGCAACTTTGGATGATTATTCAGTTAATTTTGATCGTAGGATGATTATTTGTTATCAAGTTTTGTTCTCAAACCCATTGGTTCAGTGATTTTAACATCAGCAAAATGGACAATTTGTTTGACTTCAAGCATGATATGAGCACTTTGTACTACTCAGCTAGTGTTATAGTTGCACACATTCATTGTACACTGGTTGCAATCAAATCATGTCTGCACAAGATTCTATTACACGCAGATGACCTATAAATTGAACTCATTATTTTTGTGTGGTGTATGAAATTAAAAGTAACATCCAGCGGTTGATTTATTAGTGTCAAACGTCCTTTTTCCAGTTGTGCGCAAGTTTTTTTGTAATTATGAAGAGAAATCAAATCAATTACACTTTCATTGTATTAAAGTGTTAAAATTGACAAGTGTGTAAATGACTTGAACATTTTTATATGGTTTGTTGTTTCGGCCGTTTCATTTGAAGAGAAGTTTGAGATTTGTGCATCAAATTTATCACAAAAGCCTTCCTTAGTATGTAATTTTGATGTCATTACCATTAAGCACAACTATTGAAAAGGACTGACACTATTTTCTAGTCAACCAAAGTATAGTTACTATTTTGTAGACACCAGGATGATGTGTAATCAATGTAAAAAAACAGAATATTATAAAAAATTGCATTATATGTGTTAATGCATAAAATCATCGAACCATGATGTCATGATGTTGAAATTGTCACAAAATGTGTACATGTATTTGTACCATCATTATTTAATAAAGTTATTATGCATGAAAATGAAAAACTTCGTTTGTTGTCTTAATTCTTCTCTCCTGATTATAAACAAATGATAAATACTAGTAGTACACCAGTATTTTGGAAATTGAAGTCTGTCCAAATAGTTTAACATCCAGTTACCATACTGGATAGAATTCATTGCAATTTCCTGTCGGTTTACAAATCATCAAAAGTCATACATCCTTGGGCAGGCAAACTCCAAATCCAATTCAGAATACTTGTAAAAAATGGTTGTGACTTTCCGGCAGGCATTGCCTCTCTTGTAATGTGTGAGATTACTGACAAAGAATCTGAAATGGGTACCGTGATGACAACCTCTTCAAGAAATATCCCAGTCATACTAGGAAACACAGCAAACATGTTATGACCGAGCTGTGACTGACCCCTGTATCGTTGGGTGTTTAAATAGCCCTCCACACCTAACATTTAAAAATGTATATTTTGGTTTGAATGACAAATTCATTAACTCATGCGAGCTGGGTGTGGGGAAGGTACTACAGAGACTATCTCCTAAAGAAAGAAGGGAGGGAAAAAAAAAACAGGTTTCAGACCACACCAGTTGCTTCGACAAGCCACCCATTCCCTGAGTAAAGAAATGCTTGGAAGATTGCACAATCACCAGTTGTGACGTTTTCGGAATTAGTCTGAGTAGTAATTTTAGTACTAGGAGGCGTTTAGGTATTATAATAACTTGTCATTCAACCCAAAATATAAATGTGCAGTTAAAAAAATATACTACAGATTTTTCCCAGGATATCACACAACTAGTACTTAATCTTCGAACCAAACTTGATGTGACAAAAACAAAGCACTAACATTTCTTGTGATAACAAAAAGAAATGAAATATTGGTTCTTCCATTTGAACAGGCAGTGGTTTCTTTCAAACTTGTGTTTAATAGATTTGAGCATTCCATCATATTTGCGGGTAGACATGCCATGTGAATAACCTAAAATCCTTGCAATACGAACAGTAAGGTCTATTCTATTTGCTAAGGACAGGCGGCACAATGGGCGGTGAATCATTCCTCCAAATGTGACAGAGACACTCAGTCTCATATTATTAATCTTTTTAAAGTCATAATAACATAGCAAGTTCAGAAGGAAATGTTTTAATGCATGATGCACTTTCCCTTCATAAACATTGATGTTTATATTGGAATCAATTTTAACAATTCTAACAGCTAAATATATGAATCCTAAGGTCAGCACAAAAACCAAAGGGAATATGCCGCTGTGGTACCTGTTGTTACTTATTCTCTTTTCTATAATGGAGTTAAGCATAGCTCAAATATTTCAGAAACCATCACATGACTGGTTTTCGTGTTGCCCTTTGACGGTTCCACAAAATATTCACTTACGTGAGCTTTTGACACGATTGTGTGTCATCAAACTGAAGTGATTTAATGGTCATGTGACTATAATCGACTGGTACAGGGGTGAGACTTTGTGGTGGCCCATGTCTTGTTTTAAAGCGCTGGGGAGACATTGGATGTTGTTGGCCGCCCTGACTTTGCGGTTGAACCAATTGGATACTCTTGTTGCAAAATAAAAACAAAAGTGTCATTTTTAGTTAAAACGGCTTCAAGTTTTCTTAACTTAAACATTAAATTATACAAGTAAGTTTCTGATACTCAAACAATTAATGACCATGAGCACATTTCAAATACTATAATCATTTCACTTAAAAAGTGAACTACAGGTACCGTATATCTAGAGCCATGAGAAAAACAGAAATGTGATCAAAGTATTATCAAGTTAACCATCAGACATGTTCTCCAGCTGCTTCATTGTTTTATAAAAAAGACGACACAACAGATGAGCTACCAATTATTGACATTGTTTATATCAATTTGATGATTATGATGTTGATACAACCTGGACACATGCACACATAATGACATGGCAGACGTATTAGATTGCCTTAATTTCAGGAGATAAAATGCAATTTAAAACGGATTACTATCGGTGTGTAGTCTGACACATGTATTTTCCATGAAATCATTTCCACTTCCACATATGATCCATTGATGCCAGGACGTAGCTGTAACTAAATTAACTAACTTGACCACACCACTTGCACAATGACTCAGTATTGCAATCAGTGTTTCTTTGCCAGCATTTCTAGATATTTATATTGATGACTTCATTATTAATTACATCCATGCCATATCTTGGGGCCACCACTGTAAACAAATTCCAAACAAACTATTAGCCAGTGCTAGTTCAAATATAGTAAAATTGAATGGATGACGTAATCTTTCAATGCAATGATATTGTGTGAAATACTTGCAATCAGTGTCAAGCAGCTTTAGGGGAATCCCCATGATAATGCAACAATGGTGTGTAGCCTGCTGGTAACGAGCTACCTATCATGCTATAAAGCAATGATTACACTGACCTTCAAAGTATTAATTTTGAAATATTAATAATTAATTACACAAAATGACTTGATTCACTACTGTGTTGAACAATGGTGCTTGCTTACTAAGGTAGGAGGTACCTGTGTAGGACCGGTAATTAACTTTATCCATGGTATCTGCAGTTCAACTTGTTGGCTACAGAGTGGCTTCATAAACATCATTATTGGCTTAGGAGATGGTGACACCTTGTAAATTGACTGATACTATGAGAGGGCAAGGTACTGTGATATTGGTTGAACTTGAGGGTTGGATCTAATAATTAACATGAAGAAATGGCTAGTTCCATGGTGAGCATTTTGAAGCAATCGGAAATTGGTTCCAATTGGCAAGGTGTGTTATCCCGAGTCATGGCTTCATTTGATCCTCTCACCAGTTAGAGATTTTAGTCCCAGTGTTTTTCTGTTATTTTCCTAGCTTGTGCTTTTCTCTCTTTTTAATTTTGTTAAAGCTCTTGTGTTTATTTTGGGATATGTTGGCCTTTATTTTTCTCTAAAACCAGTATGTCAAATGCATCAATTCCAACGTTGCCTCATTTTCTGTATATCTCCCAAGTAACAAACAACAAGGTATACAAGACACATGCATTAGA
>JAUMTS010707352.1:0-12110 GCA_032273385.1 Ophiopholis aculeata | reverse complement strand
TAAATATATTCATCAGGTTTGTACTATAACAAATAGATAAAGATTCATTTTTCAAAACCAGTCATTTGACTGGTTTTGAAAAAACAATACAATTGTTGTTACTTTTTGGTCATATTTTCTCCAAAAAATACAAGATAAGTGAAAAATTGGACCAAAAAAATGCTTAAATCGCTAGAATATAAAAGACACTAGTTTAGGGTCAGGTTTTCTCATTTTTTAAACCTAATTTAATTTTTGTTTGGAAATTTTGACCAAAAAGAGTCAAAAAGTGAAAGTAATACAATTGTTGTTACTTTTTGGTCATATTTTCTCCCAAAAAATACAAGATAAGTGAAAAATAAGAAAAATTACCCCAAACAAGTGTCTTAACATTATGTTCAAAGCAGTTTTGGCAATTGTTACTCAAAATAACTATTGTTGGCTTGTCACAAAAGTTTTGTGTCAAAAAAAAAAAGGCTTAAAAAGAATACAATTTGTGGTTAAAATTGTTGCCAAAAATCAATTCTCCGACCCATTGCCTTATATTTGGTATTTGGTTTAAAACAGTTCAAAAATTACAGCACTCGATACATTCTACAAATCCAATAAAATTCTTAAAGTGTACATACATTTATAGTTTCCATCATTTGGGCAGTCTTATCAATACATGTGAGAGATTATTATCCACCAACATCTGTGCTTCTGTGCTAGGCATGTAGTGAAGTAGAAAGTGAAGAATTAAAGTTGCCACTTATTAACAATTGCGTTTGTGTGTATAACGTCCTGGTATTGCAAAAAAATATACTATTCAATAGTATGAAATCCCAGGTATGAAAAAACAGCTTTGCAACAATTAATATTATATTCACAATTTCTGTGCTGTCTCTATGGGTTTACATTTTCATCAAGTATCAGGGTTGGCAATTTCCAGACTAGATGGAAAACAATTGGAAATAGTAGAAATACAGCTTGTCCCTGGAAAAAACCTATCGGTCGGAACAGGCAAAATCGAGCGTTATAAAGGACATTTCTGAGATATTTTGTAATTGCAATAAATGGCAATGGAATAAATTTAGTTTTGTGTAAAACTTGTTCCACTTAAAACGATAGCCTATAACAAAAGTTATGCATCGCCAAACTTACAGGTGCAACAACCCTTGGCATGTGCACTTTATACTAGTAACAGTTACTTGAAGTCTTAATGTCCTTGGATAACCATTGTGCCCATTATTTCTATTATGACATGGGGCCAAAGGGATTTTGCACCTGTAAGTTAATTTGACACAACTTTTGTTTTAGATTATCGATAAAAGTAGAACAAACTTTCATCTTACAATTGATGCCATAGTGTATAGATGGAGATTTTATGTACAGTGTTTGAAAGAAATGAACAGAGTAGCTAGTTACCAAAAAGAGCCACCAAAAAAAAAATGAAATAATTATAGAAAAAAAGAATAAGAAAAGAATTACAGAATTTGACCCCAAAAAAATCTGATCAGCTTGCATAATAATCAGCACACTTTGATCTCTGTCACCTGTAGGCCACAGTAACTGCTCAGAACATCTCATTAAAATAATTGAAACAGCACAAGTTATTGTTCTACCTTTCAATTACTATCTGTGTCTCTTTGCCATTGTGCCATGTTATTTTGAACAGCCATCTATTATAATACTATAAAATGCAAATAACATCGACCCCCTTGCTCAGGGTAGTGTAACTTTTTATTCTACCTTAATGCTTACCTTATAAGGCTCTTAGTTATCTTAAACCATGTTTCAAAATACATTAAGATGTGAAACTTTATACTTTTTCTAGTATTTCCTGTTTTAGTCAAAAATTGCTTGGCGGTATTTATTGGTATTTATCGCATGGTATTTCCTGAGATGGGAAAATACCAACCACTCCTGTCAAGTATGCTTGCCATTAATGGAAACTAACACTGTACACTTTTGTTGCAGGCTGACGTATCTCCAGGACTATCAACATGGGTTAAACCAAGACATCCCATACGCTCCACCAATGTGCCCGATTGTCAACATGATATTGATATAACTATACCTAAGTTAGGAGATGGAAGGTGTGTATGTTATAATAGATTAATACATTACACTTTGGTTTCCAATATGCTTAAACCCAGCCCATGGGGGGGGGGGTTCTTAACACAAACGGCCTGTACAGGGACCTGCCGCTGAAATAATTTCCGGGCGTCTGGTAAAAGGGTGACCCCTTTTCATCAAATGCAATAATGAGTCATGTTCACAAAATGTGTCTTAAAGTAGACTAAATGTGGCTAAATTGTGGCAAAAATGTCCTCAAGTTTCAAAAAAAGTTTGAAAAATAGTGAAAAATTCATTGCAATTTTTTTTTTTAAATTTGGGCCGCTGGTATAAAAATGGGTCTATAAGTTTTAACAAAATCTGGTATAAAGATGGGCCTGGTTCAAAAAAATTAGTGGCACGTCCCTACCTAAAACCAGGCTCAAGTAACCACCCCCTCGGACCCATGCTAAATGAGGCTACTGAAGAAGGTACATTTAGACTTAGAGTTTGCCCAGACTTCTAGCCGAGTCACTGAAATTGTGACTCGAGTCATCATTTTGGCCTTGTTTTGGTTTTGTGACTTGAGTTTGGGTTGAGTTTTTTCTTTCGTTTTGTTTTGTTTTGTTGTTGCTTTTTTTCCCTCTTTGGGTTACTTGTAATTTCTCAGTTACTAAATTGCATGCTTTGATACATGTATGTGTTTCAGCTACATCATTCCATTCATATCTTTTCACCTCATAATAAACCATGATTAACAATGCTGTGTTGAAACAACACCCTGTGCTTCCAAGCTGATGAATTTGGTTTTAAATCGATGATTTCATGCATTTTTATCCTTTAAACAAAAAAGTACATATTTTATGATTCAGTAGACATTTTTTTCTAAATTAACAAAGGTAAAAAAAAAAAAAAAATTAAAAACGCAGTAACAGTAAAAGACTAAACATGGTAAATGGGTTTTAAGGGCTGTTCATTCAGGGGGCAAAGTGGCATGGTCAGGACTTTGAAAGTCAGGTCCAGGCTTATATAAGTTCCACCGACTAGCGGGTGCAGATTGCAGGAATGGTGACTTGTGAACTGAAATGTTGCTCATTTTCCCAACTAGGGACTCATTTCCCCTGACAGAACGAAACAAATGTGGGGGGCGTGGCCCCCACCCCTTTTGGCACACCACTTTCAAAGTCTGGGGGAAACTGCAGGCTTTCAAGTTTTCCCTACTAGCGGGTGAAGACTGCAGGAATGGTGACTTTTGAACTGAAATTTTACTCAATTTCCCGAATCGGGACTCATTTATTTCCCCCGACAGATCAAACAAATGTGAGGGCATGCCCCCCTCCCCCCTCCCCCCCTTCAGACACACCACTTAGGCGCACTCTGAATATAAGTAACGTATGAGCTCCATCAGCCACTTCCAAAGTAGGAAGGAGTCTTTTGGTGATACCTCCTATGAAAAAGGCTCAGGGTCTTTTGTTGGCAAAGTTATCTCAAAAAAGGGAGGTTTTTTTCTTAAGAAACATCAAATCATTGGGGTATTTTATGACAGACAAAATACTTTGTTCACAAATTTGTCAAAACTTTGATAAAAATTGTGTTCATTTGTGGTCAGTGTCTAGCGGTGACATAGAAAAAGGTGCAAAATAAGGGGACAAAATATCTATGGGCAAAATCTAAAATTAAACTAAACCACAGTTTCCACCATAAAAATGACTGAGCGCCAATCCTTACCCCTGGTTTAATGAGCAATGGAATAGAGACATACACCTAACTTAACTATTAATAAAGTGGGTTACATGCAGGTTGTTGACGTCGCCATCCCAAAAGGTCTATTGGGGGAAATAAATAACAAGATCTACTCCGGAATATTAAATTATGTCTCAATTTAATGTAAACATCAGAACAAAACTCGTTAATACAAAACACGTTGTGTACAACATGGCGGTGATTTCCGGGACTACTTTTTGTTCCCGACAGCCCGTGTGCTACTACCCGCGCACACCACTAAATGATGAGAGTACATATAATGTTAACACCCCCACTTACTCTCATGATATTAGAGTACTTTCAATTGGAATTAAGTTCCAAACAGATATCCTTTGAATTTCTGAATTTTAAATTTGCTTGCTGGCTTTGTCAATATATCGGCTGCCATATTTTCAGTCGGACAATATACAATATTGATTTTACCCTCCTCCAGTACACTACGGACAAAATGGTATCTGATATCAATATGTTTTGACCTTTGCCGGTTAACCGGGTTTTTACAGAGAGCAATAGCCCCTTGATTGTCTTCATATATTTTCACACACTTGTAAGTATTCTTAGGGTCCATGTCCCTCAGTAACTGAGATAAGTATAGGCTTTCTTGTGTAGTAGCCCCTAAAGCCATGTACTCTGCTTCACATGTTGATAGAGCTACAGTGGGCTGTTTCTTGGACTTCCAGGAGAAAACAGCGCCACCTTCGGTTAAACTAAAGCAGTAACCAGTAATGCTTTTTCGGTCTTCTACACATGACCCCCAATCTGAGTCACTAAAAGCGAATAGTTCAAGTGGTTTGTCACTCTTCTTATATACTAACTCATTGTCAATTGTGCCCTTTAGATACCTTAATACTTGTTTAGCCATGATCATGTGTTTCTTCTTTGGATCAGAGAGATGTTGAGATAGCCTACTAACTGACCATGAAATATCTGGTCTTGTGGATGTTGCCGCATAAATTAAACTCCCCACAACCTCCCTGAATTTTCTAGGGTCGGTAGGTTCATCATTTTGGGGGTTATCATCAGGTTTTGATTCGCATGGTGATGACCTCGGTTTGCAGTCGGTCATCCCAAACTTTTCCAACATCTTTGTGATGTATCTTGATTGGCTCATCTTAATCTCACCAGAAGTTTGAGTGAAATTGATTCCCAAGAAATATGAAATTTTGCCCAAATCCTTCATATTAAACTGTTCTCTCATCGTCTCTTTGAATTGATCCAATAGAGTCATATTGCTAGCTGCTATGATCATATCATCCACCCATATGACAACAATAATGACACCATTTGGTGTATTCTTCTTGTATACACAGTAGTCAGAAGAATTTTGTACAAAGCCATTGTTACTGAGGTGGTCATGTAATAACTTATTCCAGTTTCTCCCCGACTGTTTTAAACCATAGATGGATTTCTTTAGTTTATACACCAATTTTTCACCATTGTCTGATTTTACCTCAAAGCCCTCAGGTTGCTGTAGGTATATCTCACTGTCAATTGGTGCATGGAGATATGCTGTTTTCACATCCATTTGATGCACAATTAGATCATTTTGGACCGCAACTTGCATGAAGGCCCTCACTGAAGTAATATCAGCCGTGGGTGAAAACGTTTCCTGATAGTCTATTCCCCTTTTCTGACTGTAACCTTTGGCTACGTATCTAGCTTTGAAGGAGGTTGATCCTTCAGCATTCTCTTTGATAGCATACACCCATTTTCCCCCCACTACATGTTTACCTTCTGGTAAGTTTACTAGATCAAATGCATCATTCTGTTTAAGTGA
Source organism: Ophiopholis aculeata (assembly GCA_032273385.1). Taxonomy (NCBI): domain Eukaryota; kingdom Metazoa; phylum Echinodermata; class Ophiuroidea; order Amphilepidida; family Ophiactidae; genus Ophiopholis; species Ophiopholis aculeata. The sequence continues at coordinate 6,553 of JAUMTS010707352.1, read as the reverse complement.
ATTTAATTCATCTGTCATTGCCTGTTCCCAATCAGGTGCTTGGGGGGAGTTTAGGGCCTCATTATAGTCTTGTGGAAGCCCACATACCTTATAACAGCTATCTACCGAACCAAGTAATGTTTGTATATAGTCATCGTTCTCCTCATTTTCAATATCTGTAATATAGTCTTCCAAATATTGAGGACGTGTTCTTTCCCTTTGGGGGTATCTCTCCCTATGTCCATGATTCTCCTCACCTTCAATCCCCTCTACCGCTACATTTTGTTCACCTTGTTTTGGATCTTGATAATTTTGAGCGTCACTGTTTTGAACGTTTGAATCAGTAACTTCATCACTTGATTGGGGTTCATAGCCAGGGGTGTCCAATTCAAAAGTGTCATGATCAGTTTGTGTAAACTGGTCTACATTCCTTGTAAGGAATTTAACAAGTCTGTGTTTCGACACTTTTCCACTCATGGGATAGTAAACTAGATAAGCAGGGCTATTTTGGTCATAACCAACAAAGATACCCTTTTCACATCTTGTATCTAGTTTTGTGCGATTGTGAATATACGCATAGCATTCAGACCCAAACACTCCCATCTTAGACACATCTGGCTTAACCCCTGTCAAAGCATGATATGGAGTTTGCCCTGTACGGTTATTGTAGCATCTGTTCCTTGTAAATGCTGCAACCTTCACCGCATATGCCCACATTGTTTTGGGCAAACCAGAGTCAATCAACAAACACCTACCCATCTCGAAAAGGGTTCTCCAATGCCTCTCTGCCGTACCATTCTGATGAGGGGAATGCGGTGAGGAGGTATCATGTCTAATTCCCTTGTCCCTCAGTAATGCTTGGAATTCATTACTCATGAATTCTCCCCCATTGTCTGACCTCAAACACTTTATACTGCCGTAAGGTGCGCAATCCGCGAGGAATTGTTTGGTTGCTTGGATTGTGTCAGATTTATTTCTGAGGAGGTAAACAAATATACAACCAGAAAAATCGTCAGTAAATGAAATTGCGTATTTAAACCCATCTTTAGCAGTCACGTTTATTGGACCTGCCAAATCAGTGTGGACCAAATCAAGTGGATGTTTTGCTTTTGCATCAGGTGCTCTATTTCTTGTGTTCACAAACTTACCCTGTATACAAGTGTTACATTTTAGTTTGGTTTTGTCAACATGTGCTTTATCTTTGATTTTCATACCATCTACAACATTTTCCAATCTTAATACATCCTCAAAGTTGCAATGACCCAATAATTCATGCCATTCTTTCATATCTAATGTAAGGTTTACCTTGTCATTGTTCTTACATTTTGTATTGTCCTTAACTGTTGTTAAGTAGTACAGTCTATTGCGTTCTTCTATGTTGAATGCTGTTCCATTCTTGAGCATCATACTCGCTCCCTCCTTCAGTTGAATCTCTGCTCCACTGCACACTGCTGCCTTTACCGAAAATATGTCGTGCGGGTATGACGGGATGTACAAAGCGTTCTTTAAGGTGACTGTTACTGGATTTCCTTCTGAATCCTGCAACTTGATCTCGGCGTCTCCTATCTTCTTAACTATGTTATTTTTGCGGGTGCCATCGGCTAGTTCAATAAAGTGTTGACTGGGATCGAAACCTTTATCATAAGTCTTTAGAATGTCTTTCGTAATAATGTGGGAGGTGGCTCCAGTATCTACCATCAGGCCTTGTCCATATATACCTGATTTTGATCCACATACCTGAGACATGAATGCGAATGAATGCAGGTCTGCTTCAACTTGTTTAAGGTCAGGTCCTGTAACTTGCTTAACCTCATTGCGAGTTTCATGACGTTTTGCTCGACAGTTCTCATCAGAATGCGTCGTGCTCTTATGATAACTGCACCACTTTGAGCCTCTCTCAGTGACTTTCTTTTGCGGGCATTCCCTGGCAAAATGTCCTTTACGTCCACAGCTGTAACACCCTTGGCTCTGGATTTCTTTGGTCGTCATTACGTTGTCTGCTTGGGCCTCTGGTTTATTAAGTTTCTCGGTCTCTTCGAAGTTTCGTAGTTTGATCTTTAATGTTTGAAACGTCATCTCTTCATGGCTTTGATATACATTAATAGCAAAGGGTTTAAAACTGTCCGGCAGCCCTTTCAAGGCCATGGCCACCATTAAACCGTCACTGAGGGTTTCCCCTGCATTTCTTAGAGCTGTCATGATTTTTTCTGCTTTGATAATATAGTCTGTTACAGTTTCATCATTGTCTTTGGCTAGTCTTGTTAACTCTGTGTAAAGAGTTATGACTCTTGGTTTACTACACCCAGCATAATGGGTTCTCAGAATTTGTAGGGCCTTTCTCCCATCATCTGAGGCATCTCGCATTATAAGTGCAAGGCTTTTATCGTCTATGAGGTTTACTAGTTCCGCATAACAACGTTCATTCTTACGTTTCTCTGCCGCCCCTTGTGGTTCTTCTTCAGCTAGAATCATGTCCCGAAGATTCAGAGTACGCAGGTGGGTTAGGAATCGAATTCCCCATATCTCGTAGTTTTCGATGTCTCTGTTAAACATCAGTTTTCGCCACTTGTCAGCGCTGCTGGGCCCATAACCTGTTGATGCGCCATCCCAAAAGGTCTATTGGGGGAAATAAATAACAAGATCTATTCCGGAATATTAAATTATGTCTCAATTTAATGTAAACATCAGAACAAAACTTGTTAATACAAAACGCATCGTTTACAACGTTGCAATGATTGTCGGGACTACTTTTCCCCGTCAGCCTGTGTGCTACTACTGGCGCACACCACTAAATGATGAGAGTACATATAATGTTAACATTAACTGCCAGTTTGCAAATTAAAAACATTACAATTGCAGTACAACTTTTAAAAACACTGACACATGATATTTTTAATTTTGTACCAACCTTGTGCCTTTCCTGCTGTCTGTTTCTTGGGCAGTTCTACGAGTGAGAAAATACATGACAAACTTCAGGTTTTTTTTTGAATTCCTAAACAAATTGATTTTGATAAAAATTGCAACTTACCTGTGCGAGCACCAAGAGAAATTACAACATTAGGCAATGAAGCAATGCCATGCACATAATTATACAGAAAAGAACCAAATAAATTACTACCAACCTTGATTTTTCTTCTTTTTTTTTGGTGTTGGAGTGTAATTACTGTCTTCATCCGAGTCATCAAAGGTGCTTGTCTCTTCATTAGCTTTCTTCTTCCTTTCTGTATTAAAAATAATTTCAACAAATGCATCTAGATTTTAACCACTCTAAATTGCTCACCTTGCATGGTGAGTAAAGTCAGAAGATATGACAGATTAAGCTATTAATCAACCCTTATCATTCGTTACTTCTATCAGAGGTAATAAAACAAAATATATAGAATTTTGTCAGAATCATGCTTAGCTAATACCCCAATATGCATATTTTTGATCAGATCCCCAAAGTACAAAACAATGAAGCAATAACACAAATTGCTCTTTGTCTTTCGCAGGCTATATTAACAATCATTTAGAACTACAAATTTGAGAAAAATTTTAAGGAGCTCATGTCATAATTTTTATTATTATGCCTTTAATTAACACATAGACAAGTCATACTACACATATAATTTCTTCTTTCTAAGTGCACAGAAAAAGATTACCTTTCTTGAGTTGAGACGCACTATACAATGCATTTACCTTCTGTTCGGAGATGTCAACATACAATAATTGTTTACTTAAATAAATTACTTAATAAATCTTTTGTAGATTCAGGTTCACACTTAAATCAAATCTTACCATTTTTTTCCACTGAAAATCAGGGCAATCATTTTCATGATGGCGCTGTGCATCTGCGGCCCCTCGAAATGCATACTGCTGCCGACAGAATATACATTTCTTGTATATTGTTCCTGCAGTAAAAAAAAAGAGAGTTTTGCTGATATGAATATTAGTTTGACAAAAATTAAAAGTATGTGTACATAGGTATAACCCAAGTTCCTTGATGCAGTGTCTCTCAATGTACTTTCAGAACCTAGCATTTATGGGAACTACATGTAGCATTATGTAGGTTAATGGGTCTGTTGACAAGTATTTTTGGATCCTGGCTATCATGAATGGCCAAGCGTCTACCGTCTCAAGTCATTGCCTAGCTTGCAGTGAAATAAAATCTTTTTTGAGGGTAGGGTAGAGGTGTGACATTCTCCTTAAAATATGAAATGAATAATGATACGTTTAAAATGAAGATGAATACCTACACCTTTCATGTTGGTCTTTTTGTAAAGCCTAGTTTTTTCTCTTTCATTTGAACCCAAATCCAGGCTTCTCCATTGATGCTAATTAATTTTATGATCAATTATGCTAACAAGCGCGCAGAGTGGAGGATGCATCATGTGAGGACACAGATGTGATGGCACTCTGAAACAGTGATCCCAACTGTTTACTTGTCTTGATAATAGTGAATATAGAGTCTAGGAACTGAAAACACATTTGAGTGAGGTATACATGTTCACAAAGTTTGGATACAACATTCTAGGGCTTATACCGCTTATCATGAACATAGTGTCATTTTTGGAATCCTTAGACTATTTCCTTTAGTCAACAAATGTTATAGTTGTATTGGGGTAAGGTCTACATGTATACTTTTCTAGCTGTGGTATTTTGAATGCCTGAACATGTAATTTTAAGAAAATTTAAATGCGTCAAAAAAGAGGTTCCAACCTTAAGATGCCGGGAAAATGGAAAGTATAACTTGATAACATTACCAACAAATGTACTTACTTTCTTGTGGAGCAGTCTTCTCCAGCGATCTCTTCTAATGAGTGTATCTTCTGTTCCATTCTCAACACCTTTTTTTGGTGCCGAGATTGAACTAGAAGCAGCTGCCAGCCTTCTTTTTTTTTGTCTCAGCCTCTCTACTTTGTTTCATTTTGTACAGATTATCCTTATTCTCTGAATGACATGAAAGAAAAAACAATTGTACTTCAATATTTTGTAAGCTGTTTAAAAAAAGGTCTTCTTTTACTTAACACAGCTCATACTGTTCCACTTTTTTGTAAACCTAAAGCGAGAGTGCATGGACAAGGGTATGTAATTTAAGCTATTTAGTACTGTCAATTAGTCACTGTGTGTTTCATATATGGCAACTAATATTAATTCCGAAATTACTACAGCCTTTGTTAAACATACTTTACTGGTACTTTTTCCAATTTTGTTTTCTTCAATCTGTGTGCAGTTAGCCCTGTGCCTATGTATGATGGAAGATGAATATATCCCGTTGCATCCAATGCACATTACAAGACTACCTGCAGAGATGCCAGATTTCCGGATTTTTAGAAAGGAGCAAAACAAAATCCGGATTTTAAAAACTTAAGAAAATAAAAATTAAAAATAAAAGATAAAAATAATGATGATAATAATTATTTATTTTTATTTTATTTTATTTATTTTTTCCTGCACTTAATAATGATTTAAAAGCTATTAATCGGTGGACATGTAATAACTTTAATTTAATTTTGAATTATAATGGAGTTAAACATTTGACTAAGGAATTAATACCAGGAGAGCCCTCCGAATGGCTTTAAATATGCTAAAATCCATGAGCTTCAAAGGGGGCGTTGCCCCCTTGACCTCCACCGGGGCCTTGCCCCTGGACTCCGGCCGTGAACTGAGAGGCTACGTTCGCCTGTTTGAATTTCATGTTCAGATTTTTCAGGATTTTTTGAGCTCCCCACTGGCATCCCTGTAACGGTATTCTGTCCTTGTTCGCATTGCCTTATAGGCGAATCTCCTCTCAAATATCTGTTCACATTTTCGCGGTGCATTTCGCGGTGATTTTCGCATATCTTCTCCACTTCCTGGTTTATTCGTTTCGCGCTAAGAGACATTGCAGTCATCACACGTTCTTCATTTAGGTGGGCAGATCGCAGATGGGCCTGATAGTTGCCCCCTGGTACCCAAAAACTGCAAAAAAGACATGGCCTTTGGTTTTTTTTTATTTGACTTGGGTTTCTCTTCACCTATGATGTAAACAGAAATTTAAGTGTGATACATTAATAATCTAGATTTTGTGTTGACCTCTTTATTATTATATGTACCAGGAGGGGCGGTATTTATTGTTTGTGGATTATGGCGACTTCTTTGGTTTTAAAGCAAATTAAAATGGTTCAAAATTTATGTTCTGACAATGCACACAAATGATTTCAATTTTCAAATTAATAATAACTGTTGGGTTTATCTTTTCCTGCTGCTTAACAATCCTTTTGTGAACCAGCTCATGCAAAGACACTTGGTCTGTTTTGGCGTGTCCAAGTCCCTCTGTTAAGATGCTGTTCATTGCTTCAGCACGCTGGTTGGTGAATTTGTTGGGTGGATTCCCTAATCCACTCATTATACATACTTCCTTTCCCATACATGTTTTTAAAGTGGCTTGACGTTTTCCATCATATTCACTTTCTAGAATAGAGTTCACAATACAGAGATGCCACTTTTCCGAATTTTCACGGAATTCTGAATTTTGATGTTTTCAATCAAAAGTCTCTGAATTTGTATAATTAAAAAAAACCCATATAATTTTAAAAAAAAAAAAAAATTTTTT
>JAUMTS010707351.1:0-19545 GCA_032273385.1 Ophiopholis aculeata | reverse complement strand
TCAACCCATTATTTTTGGACATTTTGATTTAGCTATAACTCGGCAAACGCTTATCTAAACTATATAAATGTATACATTTGTAGAGCGGCATTGATGAGCTCAACACACTAATGACGTCATTATATGGGTTCGATGAGCGGTTGCAGAGTTAGAGCAAGTACAAAATGTCCGAAATTAATGGGTTTTCACCAACCTTAAGGATTTAGTATCCCCGACACCTTTTTGACTTTGCATGCTTATGTGGTCAGGTTACACATTTTATCTGCAGAATTTGAATATGGCTCCAACAAATTTACATGCATGTGTAAAATGGCTTCATTCCCTAAAACTGATGTGGATTTTGATTTGGATAACATTGACCAAATTAAAATAATCACATTTTTTCTTTATGTAAATTCCTAATGAAATAAACTTTCTGTCACTGTTAACGATTTTGAATAAGCATGTATGGATTTTCCACATTTACTAGTTGATATTCTCCTTGGTTCTGGTGGACAGTCATAGAGAAGTGAAACGAGAAGCCTGGGTTCAATCCACAACAGGTCCTGATTTTGTCCACTCCAAATTCAATTTGTGCTAGTTTTTGATTCAGTGTGTGCCAGTTTGTTTTAATAGTGCTTTCTCATTTAAACTAAATTTCCATTTCTGACATATTGTTCTCTTTGTATGTGTCATTTCAGATGGCGTAAGACATCAGCACATCTTTCAGAGGTACCAACCCATCCTGCAAGACTACCAATGCAGCTCTACCTAAAATGTCATCCAAGAAGCCCAAATTTACACCACTGGTCCTCTCCTGTGACATATGCATGGCAGCCTTTTTTGATGAATCCAAGTTTAAGGAACATAAGAGGTTCCATGAAGACAGCATTTCAGATGTAAATGACAAGAAGCTGTTCCTCTGTCGACACCCTCTATGCAATACGCTATGTGTGGATGAGGAATCCTATGCCAAGCATCTGCAGGTACATGCATATGTGAAACCAGTCGACTTGGCAGGTTGTTCCGGAGCAGGGGCTAATACACTAGTTGTGGGTGAGGAATCATATGCACAGCACCAACAGGTGCATGCTTATGTGAAACCACTGGAGGTAAAAAGTCATTCCATGAAACAACCAGACTTAGAAGGTTATTCCATGAAACCACCAGAGGTGGATAGTCGTTCCAAAACAGGACCAGAAACAGTTATGGGAGATTCAGTCACAGATGGTATGGGGGGCCCAGAACAAATAGCATCAACAATGTCAAAAAGAAAGAGGGAGTTTAAGGTGGAGCCAGGATTTTCAGAAGCAAGTGACTTTGCTGATACATCTGGACGGAGTCAAAAGAAGGGCAGTGTTGCAATAGGTTCTCTTATTCAAAGGAAAGTTGCTCATCGGAAAAGACAAAAACTTCAGCAACCTGTGGCAGCGTCCTCGCCTAATACTGTCCATCAAGTGATATGTCCTCATTGTAACGTCCAGATGTTTGCTCCCATGGCTTTATGTATGGCTCATATCAGAACTCATAGGCACAATGACTCTGGCGGAATTTCTAAGAAATCAAAAACACCTTTTGTTAGCATGTATAAGAATAACATCCTGAGTTCTTATAGCAAGAAGAAAGCTCTCACATTTGCTTGTACAGATTGTACACAGACATTTAATAGCTATGAGAAGTTGTCTAAACATGCCAAAACCCACGTGAAAGGCTCATCGGTAGCTAGATACCCAGATGGAGATGGACGAGAAAGATTACAACAAGCTAGTCCAATCTTACAAACTAAACCGTGTAGTTATATGGGAAGTGTCAGTCAACAGTCAGCTCAACAAAACCCTCATGGTGTTACACATGACAAACCTCATGGAAGTCAACATGGGCAATATCAAGGTGTTGGGTCTATCATTGACTACAGCCAGAAAGCAATTGATGGTGAGCTAATACAAAATACATCAGGCACTCCAGTGGTACAGAGTCCCACATATGCATTTCAAATCAAGGAAGAAGCGCTCTCAATTGAGCCGGAACCATTAAGGATGGAACGGGAACCATTCATTATGGATGGATTGCCACCTATCAGGATGCCAAGTACTAGCCCAGAGAAGCAACCCAGATCACTGAAAGATTTGTACAAATGTCATGAGGCGTCATGTACCTTCACAAGCCCTTCCTCATGGGAGTATTATGTACATGTATCCAATATCCATCCTGTTCCAATATCATCATCAACTGGCAATGTCCAATTTCCAACGTCATCGTTAACTGGAAATGTCCAACTTCAAACATCATCTTCAACTAGAAATGTCCCTCTTCCAACATCATTGCCAACTGGAAATGTCCAATTTCCTACATCATCCTCAACTGGAAATGACCAACTTTTAACACCATTGTCACCTGGAAATGTCCAACCAGTTGTTCTAAACATTCCAAATGTAGTGCACAGGACCTCAACTAATCTAAGATCAGCCAATGAGTTTGCAGCTGGTACTTCCAACGAGTCATACCCTGCTGACACACCGGATCTCAGAAACTCAGGATTGCAAGCACCAATTTTTAGAAATCTCTTCCAATGTAACGTCTGTAAAGGACATTTTGAAGATTATGATAGCTTCTACAAGAGCCATCTGTACCAGAAGCAAATCACCTCGGGTAGTCGACACGCCCAGAGGGACTCGCCTGTCGCACTTGCATGTGTTCACTGTAACAAGAGTTTCCCAGCGTATTATTTGTACATGAACCACATGCAGAGCCACATGGTAAAAGTTACTCATCAAGCGCCAGTTGCATTAGCACCTGCGTCAACTCAAGTACTAACATCCCCATCCCCTCCAAAGACATCTCCCAACCCTGCACTTCCAGTGGTGCACTCACAAAGGAAAGACAAGCCTTCGTCAAGGGATTCAGCGAAGAAAGGGCATATAGCTTTACGATGTTCCGTATGCTATAAAAGATGCTTCACAATGACGGACTTGAGTAATCACGAGAAGTTTTGTCGCAAAGCGCTGAAAAAACACCAGGAAGAAGGGATTCGGAATTCACAACCGTTGCCTAATGTACGGTGTTGTAAGCCTTGTCGTGCTGCATTTGAAACTCTTGGGTTATACCATGAGCACATGACATCCTTAAAACATCTGAATATTACTAAAGAGTTTTACACACAAGAGCTAAAAAAACTAAACAGTACTTTACCGGATAATTCCATTCCATACTTTGCTGAACCACAGACATGCACTCCATGTAGTTTGACATTTGGTAGAATTGATGGGTACTTTTTGCATATGCTAAGTGGAGATCACTCAACTGTAAGCTTAAAATATTACACATTAGCTGCACATACTGAGTATGCTACGGACAAAAGGAACATTCCAAATTCCAAAACTGTGAAGGCTCAGTTAGATAGCATTCGAGATGCAGTACAAGACGTCCCAGAACTACCTGAAAACCAACAAATCGACATACAGAGTATAGTAGAAGCGGAGCCTGAAAAAGGTCATTTGCAATTGGTGTCTGATGGAGATGGAGTATCAAGATGGAGAGTTGTCAAACCCATTGAGCAAGAAATGGAGTTACCGAGAATATCTGGAAATGAGAAAGTAGTAGGTACTTCACTTTCTGAGGCTATCCGACCTCCTCTTCCCCGACCTGAAAATGAGAAAGTTCATGTTATTGAAGGCAGGAAAAGTGCTTCACTTTCCAATGCTATCCAAAGTACATCTGCAAAGACATTAGAACCATCTCAGCAGAAAACTCCAAGTAATGTTGTAGATATGCTTGATTCAATTGGATCATTCAGAGGCTTCACAACAGCAGCTCAACAAACAGAGTCCGATCCACAAAGCTTATCTTGGCTTGCTGAAATGGCTGCTCCATCAATGGAAAATTCCGGAAATTCTAATGCTAGTACTAAAAGTCCATCCATCCAAAGGTTATCTCGTGCTAAAATGACCACGTCAGTGGAAAGTTCCGGATGTTCTAATACTAGTACAACAACACCATCCATAGTTGCCTCTGGTATGTCACACTCCAGTAACCGGAGGAAGTCAATGGAAAATTCTGGAAGTTCTAATGCTAGTACCACAACTCCTTCATCCAAAGTGTCCTCAGATACGTCACATTCCAGTAATCAGAGGAAGAAGAAGTCCCCCATGAAGAAGCCATATGCAGCAGACGTTGAGCCTTCACTGATCTCCATAATCCCAACAGAACCTGCCTGTCCTCTGAGACCCTTTGCCAGATTCTACAATAACATCTGGAGAATGGTGAAAAGCTACTCTGATTGTGCCATAACAGATGTAGGAGACTTTGCTGTTCAGAAATGGTGGGAGCTGAAGAATTCGGAAAAGGCTGATCTTCAGAGAGAGTACCAGGAAGAACTTGTCACGTATAAAGAGAAGGTGAAGTTGTATAAGGAGTATTTGGATAAGCACAGACCTCAAGGATTGCATACAGTGAATAGAGAACAACTTCAGGCTATGGTAGATAATATGGGACAGAAGAAACCAGGAACACAGACTCCGCCACAGGTACTTACCACAGGCTCTCTGCAACAGCATGTGACATCAACAAACATTCAGCCATTGGTTTCCATGGTAACAACAAGCTCACAACAGGATGAGGTAAGACTGACAACATCTGCACGAGAACTCACTTTGCAGCAAGCGATAGAACAGACTCAGCCATATGTACTTACTACAGGCTCTCTGAAACAGCATGTGACATCAACAACAATTCCGCAACTGTTTCCCATGGTAACAACAAGCTCACAACAGGATGAGGTGAGAACGACAACACCTGCAAGAGAGCTCTCCTTGCAGCAAGCAATAGTGGCATCTGACCCTCTATCTGAAGACACTCCTGCTAACTCTGCCGATAAAGGAGAAAGATTAGATACTTCAAGTAAATTGAAGGAACCATTAGGTGAAGCAGAATCTTTGGAAATTCAAGTTGCGCCAGGAATGAATGCAACTTCAATAAGGGATCAAGTTGCAGCCATTGTAGAAAGTCAATTTGCTGCAGGTGTGAGTCCCACCACAGAAGGACATCAAATTGCTGCCAGCACGGATTGTCAACAAGTTGCTGCCAGTGCAGGAAATGAAGTTAATGCAGCAGTGAATGCCGCAACAGAAGAGCATCAACTTGCTGCCAGTGCGGAATGTCAAGCTGCTCCAGGAATGAATGCCACTTCAGAAGGGCATCAAGTAGCTGCCAGTACGGAAAGTCAAGTTGCTCCAGAAATAAATCAGGGGCTACAAGTTACTGCCAGTGCAGAAAGTCAAGTTGCTCCAGAAATGAATGCCACCACAGCAGGGCTACAAGTTGCTGCCAGTGAGAAAAGCCAAGTAGCTCCAGAAGTGAATCGTGCCACAGGAAACATAACACAAGACCAGGCACAAAAGATGACAACAGATAGCATGGATCATGAAGCAAAGATTTCTGGCGATTATGTTGATCAAAATGCTGAAAGGGTACCAACGGAGTCAGACTCAGAGGTAACAGATAGGAGTGCACCAAGGAAAGATCCTACATGTAATCAAGACTTGAAGAAGACCAATTCAGTTGATGCTGATATTGAGAGCAATTTAACTGCAAAGACATCAAGTAACCCTACCGAAATTGAGAGTAAGGATGAAGGTAATGAAGATCACCAGGCAGATATAACCAATGTTGCAGATGGTACAAGTACAGATATGGAAGTAGATTCAGCAAAGCAAAGTACTGCAGATAATGTTGAGAACAATACAACTGCAAAGACGTCAAGTAACCCTATAGAAATTGAGAGTAAGGATGAAGGTATTGAAGATCAGCCTACAGGCATTACTAGTGGTGCAGATGTTCCAAGTACTTCATCAGATACAGATATGGAAGTAGATTCAACAAAGCAAAGTACCACTGACAATGTTGAATCTGAACATCATCCAATTACTCAAAGGAATGATGGCAAATCTGAAGAGAAACCTCTTGAGGACACCGCTGGGCTAGATGAAGAAGATGATGTGATACCATTGGATGAGCCACAGACAGAGGAAACAGCAGAGGTTATTGACTTGACAGCAGATGATGTTGTGAATCAAGGTGCGAATCCATCTGTTTTTCAGCCGCAAGATATAGACTATATAAAGGCACCTGATCGACCAGCCACAGCATATAAGAGGTTCTATCGTGAAGTCTACTTGGGTGTTCAACATGAGAATGAAGAATTGAACTACCAAGATCTAAAGAAGGCAATAAACAACATGTGGCGAGTGCTTCCTAACGAAGAACGACTAGTTTACACAAAACAATATGATGAAGCGGTACAGGAGTATAATGAAGAATTTGATCTTTATTCACATGCATTGAGAAGACGTAAGAGACAGAACCACCCGAGATACAATCAAAGTCAACCAACAGTATCTTATCCTGCTTTGCCTCGAGGCCCTGATAATGCAGTGGTGACAAGTTCAGGGCAAGTGTCTGGACCAGATAATTTGTATTCATCTCATGCAGTGTTGCCAAATTCAGCACCCGCGCCATGCAGCTTTTCTTCCACCACAATGGCGCAGAGAGCTTCCATGGTGATGAATACACTTCTGCCAAATTCATCACCTATGTCAAGCAGCCTTTCTTCCATGTTGATGCATAAAGCAGTTCCAAATTCAACAGCCATATCAAGCCGATTTTCTTCGCATGTGACAGAGAAATTTGTACAGAATGCAACACCTATTCCAAGCAGCCTTGCTTCCCTGTTGAGGCAGAAAGTGTTGCAAAACTCGACGCCTGCAACAAGCTATCTATCCTCCCCGGGGACCCATGTTACAGTGCAAAATTCATCACCCATATTATCGACACATGTCGGTACTACCCATGCTCTCTCTGGGGTAGCTGCTGCCTATGAATCTATGCCGAAAATACCCGATCCTCCACTTGGGCCATACACCAGGTTTTATTCCAGCGGCATCGTAAAAGAACTCCGACAAAAACATCCAGGAGTTAATGGCTGGGAACTAAATAAAATCGTTGGTCAGATTTGGAAGAAAATGTCCACAACTGAAAGGCAACCCTACATCCAGTCATTCGAGCTTGCTAAAATAAGGTATGATGCTGCTGTGCAAAGATTCAATATACATTTTGAGCAATGGCAGAAGCAGCAAAAGAAATGGCGTCCAAAGAGCACACCTGTAGCCTCACCAGCCATGCCAAGGACATCGCTACCTCAAGGAGGGGGCAGTGTACCGCCTAGCCCACATGTTTACCAGTCATATGTGCAGCAGCAGGTATCTGAAGCAGCTGCTGCAGCTGAGGCCAGATCTGCAAAAGAGAGACCCCCAAAGAAACCATTAGCACCCTACATGAGGTTCAGCAGCTCCATGTACAAGAAATTCAAAGAGGAGAATCCAGATTTGAATTTCAAGGAATTGGGGAAACTTATCGGCCAAAAATGGAGAGAACTACCTGTAGAGGAACAGAGTGTTTATAAGACAGCATATCTCATGGACAAACGGAAATATGACGCTGATGCACATAAAAGGAAAGTAGATTTTGCCAATCAGATGAGTATGACTGGCCTACAGAGAGTTACTCATGGCAATTGGTCACAGTATTACACTGGAAAGGGCCCAATTGTCTCTCAGAGTATACCTCAAGAAGAAATAACCATTCTCCCTCAAGTAACGACCCTTCAAGACATTTCAGTTTTCTCACCTACCACACAGCCAGATGCCATCCAGTCTATTCAGGGGATTCAGGAAATGGTGATCTCTGTAAGCCCGGAGAACCAACCAGAACTACAAGATGAAAACAATAGACCATTGTCTACAAGTCCTAACATTATTCAGATGATTCCTTCATCAGAACATACTGTGAATACATCCCCAGGTGCTCAGCAGGTGTCTCCTCAGAAGTTAAGCTTTGCGCTGAAGTTATCAGATGGAGTCCAACAAAGGCGCCCTCTTGTTCCTCAAGAAGTGAACTACGGAGATTCAACACCTGACGAAGCAATGAAAGGGATGCAGAATCTATTTGATATCGTCAGTAATCCCAAACCAAATCCAGATTTAATCTCCAATGGATCCGTGAAAGATAGCCTCAAATGTGAGTTTTGTGGCTTGATTCTGCACAGCCTCGAATCAATGAAATCACACAGTAGTGTGCATACAGAAGAACACCAAAGTACATGTGTTGAATGTCACCGACATTTCTCTAATCAGGAGTCTCTTACGAAGCACAGAGTGACACATCAAAACTTAGACTCTATTCCAGCTTCAGAGCGAAAACAGTTCTTGTACCTGCCAGCTAACCAGCACCTCTGCTCGACTACCATGGGATATTTGTGTATATATTGCCTAAAGACTGTGAGAACAGAAGATGTTGGACATCATGCAAAAGGATGTGGAATTGTTGTAGATGTTCCCACAGGGAAAGGTCCAACCCCTTCATCAACAGATGCATGGATTTCGTCATTGGCAGATTATTCTGTAAGTGATGGGTCCGAGTCTAAGCAAAGATTGAATAAGACAGATGATGATGATGATGTTGATGAAGAAGTGGATGTTGGTGGAGATGATGATGCTGGTGTTAATGATAACCATGGTGAAGATGATAACCATGGAAAAGATGATGACGTTGATGAAGTCTCCAGATGGGAGATCGCACCTGGTACCTCAAACACTCTGCTTCCTGTGAAGTTAATCAAGAGTGCTGATAATCACGAAACCTCTTCAGAACCTGAGACTAAACAAGATTCTAAAGTTCTCTCCAGACCAGATTACGCTGCATTGTCTGAAGGTACCTCAGCATGGACTGAAGAGTTGGCGCATGAAACATGTCAATATTGTCATCAAGATATCTACTATGATAAGGCCAGTGAATTCAGGGATCATGTTGCCAGATGTCAGGCAAAGTCAAGCGTTTGCCCACTCTGTAAGAAGAGTTACTATAGCAACAGTACTACAGAGATGAAGATGCATTTGGCGACATGTGCTGGGAAAGATAGCATTGCTGGGAAATTATTAAGTAGTCTTATTTGCCGTGTGTGCAGTATTGGGTTTGAAGACATGAAAAAACTGGAAAGCCATATTAAATATTATCATAGTCTTGCCGAATTGATTGAAAAAACTGAAATTAGGGCTAAGGATGAGCCAGAGATTACAGTGAACATTGGAATCAAGCAGCTACACCTGGACTGTCCACTCTGTGAGCTGAACATGTACTTTGATGAAGAGATGGGGATGAAAATGCACCTGGCAACCTGTCTTGGCCCATTTGCTAAGCAATCTTGGGATTGCTCCAAAGCTAATCCAAAAACAATATATCGCCATGTTTGTGAGTATTGCAATGTGAATCTAAACAGTAAAGAAGAACTCAAACTCCATGTGTCAAGACACAATTTGAAGATTCTCATGAAAGTGTTCCAATGCGCAGAATGTGATCAGAAATTTCGTTTTGAAAAAGGATTTATCAGTCATAAGAGAGTACATTCAAAACCGAAGAAACCAGAGGAAATCAGTGTGAAGAGTGAAGCTAGTGATTATATTCGTCCACAAATATCAACTGCTGATGATGGTGGTGGTAATAATGTAACACATGTAGAGGCAACAATTGATCCTGTTGGCAATGTAGACGCACTAAATGATTCGATTGGCAGTCATAATTTAGACATTACAAAGGATCCGATTGACAGTCACAATTTAGATGCACCAATTGATCCGATTGGCAGTCATAATGTGTCCGCAGCAAGTGATTCGATTGTCAGTCATAACTTAGACATAACCAATGTTCCAGTTGGCAGTCATAATTTAGATGCTGCAAGTGATTCAATTGGCAGTCACAATTTAGACACAACAATTGATCCGATTGGAAGCCATAATTTAGACGCCTTGATAATGCTATGCCCTCACTGTCAGACAAACATCCCCTACACCAACGATGAAGACCTGAATATTCACATGGAGAAATGTATGTCTTTAAATGAGAAGGGCAAGAAGCTAGATAACCTTTCCCCTAGTTGTTCTGACGCCCTGATAATGCTATGTCCACACTGTGACACCAACATCCCGTACACCAACGATGACGAATTGAAGGTTCATTTGGGGACGTGCATCGCTATGAATGAACAGCGCAAGATGAAACAAAACAACCTTCCCCCTAGATATGCTGGTGCCTGTGAACTCTGTGATAAATATTTCGTCTCCCGGGAATATTTAGTCAAGCATATCTTATGCCATTCTATGCGTAAACTCGTAGCGTGTAAAATATGCGTCTCCTGTGATCAAAGATTCCGAAAAGAAGGAGAATTGTTGGCACACAGAAGCACTGTGCATGGCTTTCGGCTCCTGGAAAAATCTGTAGACAGTTTAGATATACATGCGAGTGAGCTGACGCAGGAGAACCGTTCACCAAAAGCAGCCCACCACGTGTCTTGTTCGCACTGTGATATGGAGATCTACTACAACCAAGAAAATGAATTGAGGATCCATCTCGCTACTTGCATGAGCAAAAATCCTGAGCTTTTAATAGAGAAGAAAAATCATGAGCTTTTAATAGAGAAGAAATTAAAGGAAAGCGGTCACGAGGTATACTTCTGTCAAGTGTGTCTGTCTCAAAACAAAACCGCAGGATTTTCATATAGTGAACTACGCCATCATGTACAGCTTATGCATTCAATGTCGATCCTATTGTTAGGGAAGTCTTGCAAATTGTGCGGTAGTAGATTCAGAACAAAAGAACAATTGGCAAAGCATGCAAGGAAATGGGAAGGAAAATGCGACAAGCCGATGAAGAAAATGATGAGCACAATTAGTGACGAGATGCTGAAACAAGATGGGGTTATATCAGGGACACCTCTTGCTAGCGAAAAGAAAGCAAACTCTATGAAATGTCCACATTGTAACTTGGATATCACGTATCGTTTGATTGAGGATTTACAGTATCATCTGGCCACTTGTATAAGAGGGCTGCATTTAGAGAAGCCAAACGAAGTCTGCCAAGTATGTGGGGATTATCATAATGAGAAAGAAGCCATGTGGAATCATGCAAAGTCCCATATGTTGAGAGATCTGATGTCAAAAAGAGTGTGGACTTTGACCTTGGAAAATCGTCATCTTTTTGTAACTGCTAAACCACCTGAATATGCTAGTCCAGATAAAGATGAAATTGATCAAGATGATGAACAAGTATCGCCGCCAACGATGAAACGATCGAGAGCTGAAGACGAAGAGGTGACCTCTTCAAAGGCGAGCGCTTCAAAGAGGAAAAGAGGAATAGATTTGCCACCACCTAGTGATTGCAAACATTGCAATGTGGCATTGCTATGCATGGGAAGAAATGTTGAACATCCTCACCAATGTCGATTTTGTCAAGTTATTATGGGATCGTCTATAAAACTACGGAAGCACGAGAGAGAGCATGCAACAGTTCACATTTGCTTGGAGTGTACGGTATGCCGTACTCGTTACGCTAATCAAGAGCGATTAGGAATCCATATGTTGAGTCATATTAAGAGTTACATACAAGATGGAGAAGAATTGATTTGCACAGTGTGTGATTATAGAGAGCGAATGAGTCGTTTGGTCAGTTTTGTTAACCATGTGGTCATGCATCAGTGGGAAGGTCAAAGTTCAAGTAGTCAATCTGGGATCCCTTCCATTTTTGGAGCACCAAAGGATTCAGAGATGTCTCAAAGAGCTGGTTTTGTTGATCTTTCCGTTGTTAAAATTGAAAAAGTGGACTCTGATGATGAACCTTCCACTTCCACTGAAGGAAGAAAGAACTCAAGTAGCGCTAATGTTACCCATGCCAAAAACGCATCATTACGTGGCAGTTTGAATCTTCAAGTTGCACTTTCAAGGGACAGAGAGAGGTCAGTTGAACTGGAAAGTGAAGACTACAGCACATACTCATCATCAAAAGGGGATAAAGGCTCTGGAACTCCATCTGGAAGCTTGGAGACTACACAATTGAAAAATCAGAGGAAAGTAGTTCAGTCACGAATTGATGAGATTGTGGAGGAGAGTATGAGAGGGAAAGTGGGTGATGATTGTGGAAGGAGGACTGAAAGACTATCAAATAATAATATGTCAAAGGTAGTGTCTCAGGGAAATGAAGGAGATGATGAGACGGGTCAGATGATGACGAGGGGTGGATTGAGAGTAGTGTCCCCATACAATGATGTGGTTGCTATGGAGTCACATGATATTGAAGATAGAAGAAGGATGAGTGAACAAGGAGGAGAGAAATCTGTGACCTGTGAGAGTAGTGTTTATTACAAGAGTTCGAATCAGGAAGACGAGACACTAGAAGAAGAGAATGCAAGCAGAAAGAATGATTTACCCCAAACCAACAATTCACAAAAAGACAATACATGTGGCAGAGCAGAAGATGCAGAGATGGAGTCAGAGAGTAGTAGAGGAATTGATTCCCAAATCGGAAAGGACCTGGAGAAATTGTTTGCAGAGGAGACCAAGACAGGTGGGGCAGTAGCTGACAAAAATGCTTATGTAATGTGTCCCTCCAAACCATTATCATCCTTTATGAGATTCAGCTGCTCTATGTACAAGAAATTCAAAGAGGAGAATCCAGAATTGAATTTCAGGGATTTGGCATGCCTTATTGGCAAAAAATGGAGGGAACTACCTAAAGAGGAACAGAATGTTTATAAGACGGCATTTATCATTGACAAACAGAAATATGACCATGATATGTCCAAATGGAGGGCATATAAAAATGCTATGAAGACCGAGTCACATGATGTGGAAGACAAAATGAAGAGTGAAAAAGAAGGGGAAGAATATGTTGCTCATGATAGAGGCATGACTGATGAGGATTTGAGAAAGATAGAAGATGCATGGATGGATGAGATTGACACTAGTATTGAAACAAGAAAAGAAGATATGCATCAGACCAACAGTTCACAAGAAGAGAACAAGATTGACAGAATAAAACTTGTCATGACAGAGTCAGAAGGTAAGAGAGAAGTTGATGCCAAAATGGGAAAGGAGAATGTGGCTTCTGTGTCCTGTAGCAGTGGCCTCGTATCTGGTACTGATAAAAGACATACAGATGATAGTCAGATGGGTGGTACAGTCGCAAAAGGAACATTTGACATTCCATTGGACCTTGAGAACTTGCTTGCAGAGGACATGAAGACATGTGGAGCAGTACCTGACAACAATACTTATTCAATTGGTTCCTCCAAACCATTATCACCCTATATAAGATTCCACAGCTCTATGTATAAGAAATTTAAAGAAGAGAATCCAGATTTGGGTTTCTCGGATTTGGCAGTGCTTATTGGTCGAAAATGGAGAGAACTATCTAAAGAGGAACAGAATGTTTACAGAACGGCACTACCTCAAGAGGGACAGAGTGTTTACAGAACAGCAAATGTCATTGATAAAAAGAAATATGAAGATAATTTTTACACAAAAAAGGTAGATTTTGCTCCAGCAATGCCCCTTGAAGACATTATTCCAGTTGTCTTGCCTACCACACAACAAGAAGAGGAAACATCTGAAGATGAAAATGGGACAAGGCCATCTGACAAGAAATTAGACGAATGTAATGTGAGTACCAATCCAAATTCTGCAACTGCTCCTAACATCATCCCCAGTAATCCATCTCCTCCTGCTTCCTCTGCTTGCCATCCACAAAGCATGAACCATGATATGTGTAGAACCAGTGATGCTAGCTATGATGTTGATGCATGCTCAATAGCTTTTGATACTAATAAGAAACAAGAGGTTCCTATTACTATGACACAGGTGTGTGTTCCAGGTGACATCAATGGTAGTGATGATGACACCATGAAGGTTGATATGAAAGGTGGGTTAAATATTGACTTGAAGCTGATAGAACATGACTACTGCAAGATGGCAGAAGAAAAGCAACCATTGGCCTCAAGACTGGAAACTGTTCACCACAAGATTGAGAATGCTGACAAAGTGTTTGTGAAGGAGTTGAACAGTCCACATCTAATAAAAATCATTAGTACACCTAGTACAGAAGGAGGCAGAGAGGGTTCAGCTGATGGAGATACGGTACTTAAAGTTGTTGTACCTACAGCTAATGCAAGTAAGGTACTTAAAGTTGTGGTACCTCCAGTTAATGCAAGGAAGGTACTTAAAGTTGTTGTACCTCCAGCTGATGAATCCTGTATATCGGTCTTCAGGACATGTGATGAGATTCCAGAAGTAGCTGGAATATTAGTAAAAGGAAAGAATAAAGATGATGCTACTGATCATAGTGGAGTAGATAAAGACCATTCTTACTCCATGTTTGTAAAGGGAACATGCAGCCAAACCAAGGGTAAAGGAATTGGCTGTATGAAGGAAGTTACAGAAGAGAGGGGCAAAATTGAAAGGGAAAAAATGAAAAATAAGGAAATGATTGATGAACATGAAGAAATGAGAATGGAAGAAGGTTGTCTTAATAAGGAAAATGCAAATACCCAGAGCAAGAACCAAAGTCAGCAGAGTAAAACTGATGGTTTTGTGAATGTGGAAGAAGAAAACTCAGATTTAATGCACGACAGTTCAACAGAAAAGAGTCTTGTGAATCTAAAGGACACGAATGCTGATGGTGTTGCTTCAAGTAGTGCCAAAAGTCAGCTGGACAGTTTGGAGAAAGTTGAAGTACCAATGGACTCCATGCAGGAAAGCAAGATGGACAGGGCTTCTACAGACCCACAAAATAATACAGAAGATGATATCACCCCAGTTGATGTAAAGGAGATGATAAGACGACAAATTGTTGTGAAAATAGAAGCAAATATGACTGAAGTAAACAGCTCATCTGAAAAGAATAATAATACACAAGGAGAAAGTGAAGGACATTCCGAATTTCAGTTTGAAGAACTTCGTAACTTTGATGTCAATATTGCACAAGGCAAAGAAGAAAGCCAAAATGTTGGAAGCACAAATGTGGCTCAGAAGATATCAGTTTGCAGTTCTTGCTGTACAACTTACAAAGCAACGAATGGACACAAATGCCTTGCTCAGCCAATACAAATTGGTACACATCAGTATAGATGTCCGTATTGCACAGATAGAGTATACACACGGCGTTATAACTGCTCCGTGCATATCACTAAACATAGTAAAGATCCACAATCGCAAAACTTACCTGATGATGACCCTAAAAGAAGAAATGAAAGTCAGGCAACAAAAGTTTTGAGTGACACTTGCATGCCTATTATGTCAGATGTGAGGTCATTGAGTGCAAGCAGTACTAGTAGAGGTTCTTCCATTGAAAGAGATGATGTATTACAACCATCTGCGTCTGTCATCTGTAATGACCCAGCAAGAAATATGGATGACAAAAATGGATCAAATGCAGGTCCGCCTGATTCATTTATTAAAGTTTACGACGCTGTACCTATCTGTCTGTTTTGCTGTGTCCGTCATGATATCGCAGAGGAATGCGGGAAGACTCAAAAGAAGGGACCAAAGTGTCCATTTTGTGACAAAATGCATGGGGTAGATCAGCGGTGCGACTCCATGGTAGATTACTTGAAGAACTACAAGCCGGCATCAGATTGTACTACAGCTCCTGCTGCAGGGATAGCCCAATCTCAAGTTGCGAATGAATTATCTTATAGGTGTTGTTCTAAAGTTGTTCAATCAGTTCCTTTAACTACAGTACCTCCAGCTACAGTTGTACCAGCTGCCTACACCACATACCAAGCGATGCAACCCCCTGCAAACCAAACCTTATTACAGCGTCAGTTCATGCGCCATGTACATGAGCCTTTGAAGGTAATCAGACCAGTGTCCTCCATAGCACTGGATCCCAATATTCCTCTAGGACTAGGACGACCTGCTTTGGATGGAATTGATGTTGCATCAATACCACCAAAAACAATCAGGGATATGCTGAATATAAAAGGAGCTGGTATGGATGGAAAGTACCCTGTTCTTAGGCATGGCAGTACCCCACCAGCACTTGGCAGTTCACCACCAGCACTGAAAATGATAAGAGATGTTACAAGTCAAGGTCAGGTTGGTGTTGACAAAACAAATCAAATGTACGCGGCAGGTTATAGCCATGGAAGTACACCAAATGCACCAAGAATGCTCATGAGGGATGAACAGAGTGCTGGTATGGGTGTAGATTCTGAAGTTTATGTTGCTGAAGATGAGGTTGAGATCGTTGACAGGTCAGCAAGTGCGAGCAACGTGCATAGTAGTGGGTCAACAGGTGCTAGCAACTTACACAGTGGGTCGACTGATGCCAGCAACGTGCGTGTTAGTGGGTCAGCAAGTGCCAGTGACATGCAAATTAGAGGGTCGGCAGGTGCCAGCAACAAGCAGAGTGAGTTGGCAGGTGCCAGCGACGTGCAAGGGGCACCAGGTGCTAGCGACATACATATAAGTGATTTTCCAGGCCCAAGTAACATGCAGAGACATTACAAGGACCTCAATAAGAGTACCACCATGGATGAGCTTGCTGGTGTGGTGGAAGGTGTAATGGAGGGCTCCAAATGGGACTCCTCTCTGGTGTACGATGACTCTAAAAACAAGGCTGATCTCGGTGATATCCGATGTCCTTTCTGCTATGAAGATCACAGCAGACCTCACGTATGTCTTCAAACCATGGTGTATTTAGCCACATTCGGTAAATATGAGCCATTGAAATTGGGAGACGGTGTTCGAGCGCGCTTCATGTGTCCTGTGTGCTACGATGACTTCCCATGGGATTACAATTGCAGAGCGCACACTTTTGCAAAGCATGTTAAAAATTTGAAGAACTCTGATGTGAGCATCTCGGTGAAGAGTGGCCCTGTTCCTGTGAAGATTAGCGCAAATAGGTATGCCTGCCCATGCTGCAAGGTGCCCTTTATTTCTCATCAAGCATGTAGAAGTCATCTGAAAACATGTCGTTCAAAAGGTAAAGAGAAAACTAAAGATCCAAGTTTAGTACCTTTTAAATCAAATAAGCCAAGATACAGATGTCCATTCTGTCCCGAAGTCCACACTCGTCCGTATAATTGCAGGTATCATGTGATGAAACAGCACACACGATGCCAACAGCCAGATGAACCTAGCGAACCTGTGATGCTAGAACACGAGCGATATTTGTGTCCATTCTGCAGCAACGAATTCTCACGAGAATCCTCCTGTAAGAAACACATTACTTTAATTCACCGAGACACGGATAAATTGATATGTGGACATTGCCAAATGCCGTATGAGGCTTACGAAAATCACAGATGTCTTAGGTTACCGGTTAGAGAAAAAGCTGGTACTTACAGGTGTCCTTATTGCCCAGACAAAGTGTTTACAAGGGGTTACAACTGCACGGCACATATCAAAGAGAAGCACAGCAATCTGGGAAAAGAAGCCCGACACCCCCACGCAATACCACCAACCGCTTCATCGAAAACTACACCACCATCGAAAGCTACACAGCAGCAGGTTGATCCTGATTTTTTACAGATAGTTTTAGCAAATCAAGTTGCGTCTAGGAAAAACATTCGGTATAAGAACTGTTTTAGTTGTGGCAATAATTACCATGGAGAACATCACAAGTGCATGTATTCAAAATGTCCTCATTGTGAGCTGGTGTTTCAGTTGCGATCGGAGTTGATGAAACATATCCTAGCAAATCACAAGTTGGTGGTTCCATCTGGTGATCAGGTTCAAAATCAAGAGGAAGCTGTTAATGATCCAAGGAGAGAAACGCAAAAATTGATGGCAGCCGCTGACTACTATGGTCAACTTGATGCCGATGAAGTCGCAACTGAAGTGGCATTAAAATCATCGCAAGTTTCTGTAAAGAGATATGGTGTTCCTAATAACCCTAAAGGAGATCTCTCTCATACATCAGAAGATCAGTTTCACACTTTACAAGATCCTCATAGTACATTAGAGGTTTCTTCCAAGTCTTTCGAAGATCCAAGCCAAGATGGTCAGATGTTACCAGTCATTGAGAGTGTATATTCTCAGAGTGAATCAGGTAGCAGGGATGATGTTAGTAGTTACATGGGAGGAAGCATCGATGATGATGTTGAGACAAATGATGACATACGGTCTCAAGAAGATGAGTTTGTCCAAGAAGATCGCGACTCAATGAGTCCAGATCTGATTCAAATGCCTTCTGATGATGACAGTGATAATGATTCGGACTTGATGGAAGAAGAGGAGGTTCCCAAACATACAATGTATATGAAGGATATAGTAAAGATGACGGAAGATATCAAAGGACACGAACCAGTGATTACCAAACTGAAGAATGAGTTGGGAGAATTGGCTGGTGTGTATAAAGAACTAGAAGAAAGGGAGGATTTGCCAACATTGGAACCTCAATTGCTGAAACAACAGATAGCAAATGTTGTATCTGAAGCAGTGATGACTGCGAAAGAATTGCTGATGATGTATAAAGTACAACGACCTGGCAAGATGAATGGGAGCAGATCAAACGGGACTTCTCTACAAAGACAGAATGGTGCAGTGGAGATAGCTGCATCACAGGCTGGTAGTAATGCTGGTGTAGCGATACCTATAGCTTTACGGAAGGAAGAAGATGATCCATTAATTCCGTATCGTGATATGTTAGACTCTTTTCAAGCAGCTATTCCATCTAATGAGATTAACACATCAGTGGTCCTTGGAGATCAGTCTGACCAAAATCCAGCAGGAAATCAGCCCACTTCCCAGAGAGGCGTTCATCCTGGAACTGTTGCATTTGTTCTTGGTGTTCACTCCCAAATGGAGTCTATACCTGCAGGGAAAAAAGCATCTAAACGAAAAAGATCTGATATGGAATCTCTGGGCGGTGTACCTGATGATTATAGTAATACTTCTCCAGAGAAGATGATAAAAGTGACATCAGGACTGACAGCCAGATATGGCATCAAAGCTTTTGAATCTGAACCAAGCACATCATCTGGAAATATGGATTCTCATCCTTCAGAACCGCTACATGGAGGGTTACAAGATGCACGTCCTTTAGTATTGCTGCGTGGAGGGTTCCAAGATAAAGACGACATAGATCCCCCAAGTCCATTAAAAAGACAGTATGGAAAGACCTCTTCTCTGGATTTCAAAGGCGTTGTCATGGTGATGGCCATTGATGATGAGTATGCGCGTAACAAAGTAAAGGTTGACAAGCCAGAAGGATTGCTGAAGGCCAAGGTCTGGTGTCCTTATCCGGTGCCAGATGGCACTATAATAAACAGTCCTGTTGAGGTAGGTGACCTTTAACCTTTCACATTCCATGGGCAGCAGGTCTGTTCTTGAGAATTAACTATTAAACCTGTACATATAACAGAATAAAGCGCATAGCATATTGCATAGACTTCGTACAAATGGTTTTATACTTAACTCTCAAGAATAACACTTTTGCATTGCATGGGCCTGTTTTATAAAACGGAAATTTTCAATTTTCATCAATATTTTTTTGTTTTCATGATGAAACCTTTGCAATTGTTGTCCTTCTACAGTCATGTGCATGTGTATTAATGCTTTAATTAACTAGCTAGGTTACATATAGCTTTCAGCTTTCTATTACGAGTTGAATTGTTTGTGCAGTGAATGTAAGGTGTGGTTTCCATTGATATTTGCTCAGCCGAGAGAATGTTGCCCCTACTTATCC
>JAUMTS010707240.1:0-12511 GCA_032273385.1 Ophiopholis aculeata | reverse complement strand
TCAACATATTGCCAATATGACTGACGAAGGTCGCGCTGAACTTCCTTTTTCAGCCTGAGAAACTTGCGCTCATCTCTTGCACAGAGCCCTTCCTTGCCCGGCGTTTCTTGCAAAATAATTCATGAATCTAATTGACAATCTGCTCACGCAGAGATACCGGAATGTTCTCGTCCTGAGTGTTTACAGTAGATGTAAGTTTTTATTTTACCTTTTCCAGTCCAATGAATGGGCAATCAATGTTTTGATATAGTACGACACCAAACATGCCAAAAACGTGGGCGTGACGAAATGGCAATTCTTAATTGGAATCCTTACTTGGATACTTGGTGGATTATACCTTCTCTCCTATCGGCAGGTCTCTTAAAATTCATTCAACATGTTAAATGAATGACATATATTATTGAATAATTTATAGTATCAGAAAAGCTGAGAGTAAAGAGTAGATACCATATTTACAGATTTTTTAAAATTTATAATTATTTATGGAATCATTGCTTGACCAACTTATTGATATGTTTACCAGATCAGACTATGAATCAATAACATTTCACAAAAGGTGGATGTAAATATAGGCTAGTAAAAGTATGGCTAATATTTGTTTTATATTTCCTTGATAAAAGTATTTTATGAAAATACTATAAAATACTAGATGCAATTTAGGATAAAAAAACTACACTTGCAACCTAGCTCGGCCCTGATTGCTATCATTAATATATTAAAAGTATATTCCCACATTTGTCAAAAAACAGATTTGGTTAAAATAGGTCTTAATTATTGAATATGTCCAACTGAAGTGCCCCTTACCATAGAATATGTCTTATTAAGCAATGTTTAAGCAATACTGTATGCTTTATTAGCAATGCTGTATGCCTGATAGGCAATATGACAAAAATATGCCTTATTAAGCAGTAAAACAAGCAGTATACTGCATCAAATATTGCTAAGAAGAAAATAAGGCTTGTTTGGCTGTTGACAATATAAGGCCCAGGCTTAAAAAAATATTGCTAAATAAGGCTTGAAGAAATAATAATACTGCTAAGAAGAAAATAAGGCTTGTTTGGCTGTTGGCAATTTAAGGCTTAAAAATAATATTGCTAAATAAGGCTTGAATAAATAATAATACTGCTAAGAAGAAAATAAGGCTTGTTTGGCTGTTGGCAATATAAGGCTTAAAATAATATTGCTAAATAAACAATATAAGGCTTATTTGCTAAGGCTTAATAAACAGGAAGTCACATGACTGAAGGTCAAAAGAGGTCAGCATTTCAAAGATGGATGACAGTTGAATTGGTGCACTGCACAGACATGGTCAGTTATTTAGTTCTATAGCTACAAAATGTATTAAGTTTGGTTGGTGTTTGATATTACAATGTAGTCATGATTATGACATGCCTCAAGTTTTGGATAAGGGGCTGTGCAAGCTTTGTTCGTACACGCTTTCCTATCCCAGATAACAATAAGGATGTGTGTTTTTTAAAAAAAATCAATAGGTCTTTTATAATAATAATGAGACGAAAATTCGGTGAAGTTGCTTTTAATTTTTTTTTGTCTGGGTTTGTATTTCTGAATGTACAATTTCCGTCATAGGTGCTATGAGGTAAATAATGTCATACATGTGCATGTAAGTTTGTTATTATTAAAACTAGTCCTGAGCCTCTGGCCTGGTTGTACTATATTCTGCAGTAAAACACCCACACAATAATTGTTAACCGCAATCATGCCATATGATTCTTATTTTTAATTTCATAATTATTATTTTCTTCAGATAAAGAGCTATTTCAGGAGTAACCTTATTACTTGCATTATAAGCATATCCAGCGGAGCAAATGGCAGAGAAAAATAACACACCCAATGCTAAAAATTCAAAGCCATGGCAATTAGTAACAAAGGGAAGACATGGGTTGGCCAGTCCACCTTCAAGATCTAGAGGTAAGCAGGAACCATATGTGGTTTGTTTAATAAATGGGGTACACATCTCTTCTGTGTTTTGTAAAATTAAATATTGCATTGATGTCAGGTAGGTGGTAGTAAACAAAATTAAATTAATATAAAAAACAAACTATAACCTTAAATGAAAGTGAACATAATTTTTACAATGTAAACCTGTTACATACTACACAAGCTAAAGACGGTCTGGTATGATGTTATGCTATAAAAATAAATCATATCACTTCTACATAAATTCTAAACAGTTGATTGGTTAATACGATTTATCATATTTACCATCATCTCCATCGATTAGATAGCAAAAACGGGCAACAGACTTGATACAGCGCATACGTGACCTGTTGCATCAGGTCATTGTGCGCTTGCAAGAACTGCTGTGTCTGTTCATTGTGCGTGCGTGTAGGAGGCTAGTACTCTCCAATTAGGTAATACTTTCAAAGCACAGCATATCTCGTGGTAAAAATGGAAGGGTTTTGTCAACAAAACTCAGTAAGAGGATGTAATGTTATGGAATTTATTTAGGAGTGATATAAAACATATACTAATTGTCTTAAATTTGTTTGAAGGTTGAAATATATTCACTTGGTAGAAAATGAGATCTCCAATTTCACTCGCGTACCGGCTCATTAAATCAAACGTCCTATTTTCAACTGTCACACTCATAGCCAATTAATATTTGTATAATATTACATGTTTGTTTGTACAGTTAACTCTGCTGGGTCACCACCGTTAGCACCCAAGTCTAGAAGAGACCAACCCAGTAGTGCAGAGGCCAATGTCAGCAGTGACAGGCAGGCAACTGTCATCTCTCATATTAGTAAAGGTATGTACATTGAAAGATTTGTTTGTCCTTTTATTTAACTTGGAACACTCAATTAGATGACAATTCAAAACCCCTCTGTTCTTCCATAAGGCCAATAGATCACAAAAAATATCAAAATTATAAGTATACCAGAGATGCAAAGAAAAATATTAAATTTCTTTTAAACATAATAAAGTGTAATCACATAGCAAAATAAAATTGACTTAAAAGCATCCATTTTGAAGTACTACGTACATTTATCAGAGGCTGGTATTATACATCACACAGCTAGGTAATATTAATGTTGAACTGGATTTTACAAAACTGCCTTGTTTTGATCATCTTGTTCAGGGTAACGAAGTATGGGATAACAAAGGTTTATCACAGCATATACAGAGGGATGGGAGGTGGCACAGATGACATTTTGAAGACTGGAAAAATAGGTGTAATTCTTTTTCTTGTGAACTAAGTCTTGCTTGATAACTTCAAAAATTAAATTGTTAAAAAATATATATAAACAAAAAATCATGCACATTTAGATTTTCTGAACATGTCATATTTTATCACATTGCAATTACCTTTGTTGTATTTTGCAGCTGTCCACGCTCTTCCGGCACATTCCTTGCTCCAAGCAGTTGCCTCAGATATACCCAGGGATAAATGGAAGTCTGTATTTCGCACACTTATGGCAAGTTGTCCTCAAGCATCAATAGAAATAGAAAATATAGAGAGTAATAACTGTGGAGATTTAGGAGAACAAAAATTCCAAGCACTACAGAAATGGCAGAAAACCAATGGCAATAAAGCAACCATTTCTGAGCTAGATAAAGCACTTCGTAAACACCACTGCAGTAGTGTAGCTGACACTCATACTAGACCATTCCCTACAAGTGAAGTTCAGGATTCTAAAGGTAATTTCTTTAAAAAGGTTGACAATCAATTGGGTTTGCATGTATTTGCTTTGTTTCTCTTGCATTATCTTCACTTCAGATTTTCGTTTTCTTACCACCAATGACAGTTGTTATGCTTATCTTGGTCAAAAAAACAATCTTTGTTTCCAGACAGATGTAAGGATTGCACGTTTTTCTTAATTTTTAACCCCAGTATCAGTATTCAAAGCAAGTCATATTCATGAAAAACATAGTTTGTATATTATTAAGCTGAATACCAATTATATTGACCATGAGTAATTTATAATCTTTAATATTGATTCCAGAATCTGTTTTGCCAAAGAAGGAAGACCGAGTTCCCAATTTCCAGGTTCGCCTGATCAGTGTAGAAGAACCCAATGTACAAGCTGTGTTGGAAGGAGATACCGTAACCATCACAATCCCATCAAAAGTTTGCCCTGATTTCCCCAGGACAGGTATGTGAAACTTGTTTGATGTTTTTGCAACCTTTTATCATATATAGTTATTAAAATAAGACTATTATAAGGATCAAGAAGCATGTAACATAACAAAGCTCTCACTTTTCATATCTGAATTGTCATTTTGAATCATTATAAAATAATTACCATTCATCATTACCTATAGAAATAGAAAAGAAACTTGTGAATCCCTTAACAAAATTCTCAAAATCAGCAAATCATAGATGTAAAGCAAGTTGGAAAAACTGATAACAGTATATTAGTAGAAGATATCAAAATAACTTAAACTCTTAATTAACAGTATTAAAACTTCTATTTGTAACTAAATAAAGGTAGTGTTTGTATTCATTGAATCAATCTATAGCCAAAATCCAATCATTAATCTGGTGCCATTAACATTCCACCAAATTTTCCACAAAATTGCAACATTTTGTAGAAGTAGGCCAGGCTAAAAATTCCTTGAGAGGGAATAATGGGTCAAATAACTAATAACCAACAGTATTGACCTTGTAACTTGTGTTACCTTATCTTTTGACAGAGGAAGCTTCCTCCATGAACACCTTTTTGAACAGAGCCAGAGTTGCTGTAACATTACTGGATACTATCATGAACCCAATGCAAAGCAAGAACCGCTACAAGATGGAGCTATCTGAACTAGCTAATAGGTTTGAAAAGAAGTTTAGAAGTTGTTTTAAGTTTAAGCACTTAGGTGTAGGTAAATTAACAGGTTTTATCAAGCAAAGTTGTTGGTTTACTCTAGAACAAGATACAAAAGGAGTTTGGTACGTTGAGCAAACACACCCAAAACAAAGACCATCCTTTGATAGTGGTATAGGCGTTAAAGATAACTTATCTTTGCCGTCTATATACACTGCTTCCTCAGATTCAGAAATGGAAGGCTATGCCACATGCAAGAGTCTTCCCAGAACACCCTTTCAGGGCACCCCTTTCAGCACACCACCACCGCACAGAAAGACCAGGGCCCAAAGAAACTTGCTACGCTCACTTACTTTAGACAAGAAAATATGCCCAGGTGATCAAATATCTGAACAGTTGTTTGACCAGTTGATCAAGCAGCCTTCAAGTAAGTGTTTGAAATTTGTTCTTGAATCTGAATACCATGATCAAGAAAAGTTCACATATGATGTAGTATCTATGTGGAATACTCCAGATAGGGAATCAAGTCACATTGTGATTGGGGTTTCAGCCTCTGAATCACCACCAGATGGTCATGTTGGACTGAAACGTGCAAGGAACAACGTGCATTACCAATCCCTCTTTCTTCAGAGTTCTTTCTCGTACAAACCACCTTTCGGTTATTCAGAAATACTTTTTAAAGGCGATAGATATGGAGTGATTAAAATTCCAAACAGCTATGGTTATGAAGACGGGGACCCTTGCTATGCTGAAGATGAAGATCCCAATGGTCGTTGGCACTTTGACAGCATTTGCTTCTGCAATCCAGAAAACTGCATGGCTCAAGGGAAGTCAGTTGAGAGCATCAGGAAATGGTTCAGAGGTAAAAAGGCTTCCCATTCAGAGTCTCCTGGAAATGACCAATCACCGGATAAATGGCAGCAAGAGTGGGAGTACATTCAAACTCAAGTTGGTGAGCTTAGTCACAAAGCTGTATGTAGCTTGGTTGTTAGTGAGTGTGTTTCGACCAGGCATCTGGATGTGTTGGGAAAATTTCCATGGCAAAAGGTGTGGGATTTTGATCAAGAGAGTCATGAATCTGGGTTTTATTATGCTTGCAAAGATGATATCGAAGGGAGAATGAAGGTATCCACCTTGAAGGACCCAGTAGATCAACAGCATTGCAATGGTACAACAGATTGGGTCTTTGTCAGGGGAATGGTTGAGAGAGCAGATTCTATGATAGTTTCAAAGAATTTTCGAGATTGGTTTTCAACTGTAAAGCGTTCATTAAATGATCACTGCCAGCAACTTGCATCTCAATGTGAAGAGAAGAAGAAGTCTTTGGTAGTTGTTATTCTATGGTATGATAACTTTGAGTACTTGATGCACCTGACTCGTCTTCTGGAGAAGATTGATGAGAGTGTCGATGGCACCAAGTTTGTTCTGATCATGCCTCATCTCCCAGAAGATGAAGATCAAGTAGCAAGTCTAAAGTGCCTCTGCAAACAGTTTGATATTGAAACAATCCCCCAGATACCTCTGAGCAAGCTATGCTACAATCTCTATCACTGCCCATGTCCTTATCAGTCTGAAACTATCCAAAAGTTCAAACTGCCTACAGCTGATGGAACTTTTCTGCCAGACATCAATGCGAAAGAGGCAAATTGGTATGAAGAAGAGATGGATGTTCTTTATACAATTGATTCGATCCAAATAACATCTCCAGGAAATAATCTAGGAGAATCATTTCTTTCTGGTCAACCCATTGAGTGGTTTGAGTGCGACCTTGGCTTGCTGGATGCCAAACGTTCTCTGTACAACCCAATTAGGCAACACCTGATGGGCTGTATAGTGAAACGAACCCCAGCACTGATTACACTGCTCCATGAGCCACGTGGAGGTGGTACAACATTAGCAAGAAGGCTACTATGGGATCTTCACTTTGTTTCACCATGTGTGTCCATTCAGTCACCTACATTTGATACAAATGTGGTATTTAAGAAGTTAGAATCGCTACATCAAAAGACCAGTCTTCCTGTTGTGGTCTTAGCTGATAGAGCATCACCAGATCTGATAACAAAGCTGAAAACAGAGAATGGCCAAAACATTCCTATCATCATCTTAGCTTTGCATCATGTTGCAAATGACTACAATGCAGAGAGGCCTGCCAGCAACCAGTACTACCTGTCAGGAAGTGTAGATGCCTCAGAAGCAGTGTCTTTGGCATATGTATTCTCTCATAACCTCACTGCAGAAAAGACACAGGAAGTCAATTTCTTAGCAGAAGATGTAAGAAACGGACAACCCCATTGCATGGCTGAATTTGGGCTTGCTGCCTTTGGTGCCAATTATAAAGGATTATATTCCTTTGTGAGATACCATCTTGGTGCAATTAATGCTGAGGTACTTCCATGGCAATTATACCTAGGATATTTAGCTTTAACCTCCTCATATGCCCAGACTGGTCTTCCGTTGGAATTCTTCAATGGTATTTTACCAGAGTCAGAGTCTGTCAATCAAAATAGACTCACACACAGTGCACATCAGTTGATTGCAGAAGATACAAATGAGTCAACATGGATAATAAAACATCCGGCCATGGCAGATGAAATCCTAGAGCAAATTCTCCAACCAAAACATCATGTTACCAGTCAAAGAGAGCAGGATTGTGGAAGACTTACCCAAAATGCCAAAGATCACCTGGCTAACTTTGTTATGACATTCATCACATATTTTAGTCAACAGATACCAAAGATGTCAGACCAAAGATCAAAAGTGATGGATGTCCTCTGCAAGCTGTTTTTCTCTCCAGGTGGGAGAAGTCAACCAGGGACGCTCCTGTCAGACATTGATGAGGTTGGTGTTCCAGATGCTACCATGGAGAGGAAAAGTAAGCAAGTCCTGACCCATTTGTCAAAATGCTTACCAGATGACCAACACATTGGAGCATTTCTCTGATATTTGATGACTGTTGGGAATGAACACGAGCGGGATCAGCATTTAATTCCAAGTTACTTGTAGGCCGGGTGTAATTTGTTGTTTTATTTCTGGCAAAAGTCTGAAAATGTTATTGTAACAATTGTGGTATTGTTAGTGATGCCTTTCAGATGCAGAGTGTGCCTGCATGTTTGTTGTGAGAGACAGAAATGTGCAGTTGTCTTCCTAGTACTCACAGTCGTTTGTAAATCTTGCCTGTGTATTCTTTCTGTCTGTATGCTGATGTGCCTATCATCAGGGTATAATTGGCAGCAACCGTTTCTGTATCTGTGGATTTTCTTCAAACCATAAATAAACAACCCTTGCATTCTGACCTTGGCCTTTATTCAAAAAAATATATTGTTCATTTTCTATGTGTAGAGGACACTCTCAGAATTCAGTGATGACTTCCTAGATGTCAAATGCAGCAACGCACTTTGCTGTCATTTTATGTAATATTTGGCAAGGGAAAATAGCTAAATTTGCCTTTGAGAGATTTTTGGTGTTCTGTGTGGTAAAAGGAAACATTTACCTCATGAATGAGAGATAAGGCAGAATGGTAGGAATCTTTTCAGGGTTATTCTTCAGGAACTTTACTTCTATTGTTCTTTATCAACTTATATCCAGCATATTGTATTCATGAATTATGACGTTTACCATACCAGCAAAGTTTGACATTTAGTCAATGGGTAGTACTTACTTTATGAGTTAATCTAAGTTTTGCCTGGATGAGCTTTGTAGATATCAGACAGATTTTAAGGTCAGCAACCAATATAGTTATAATCATCAAAGTCACCAAAAGAAGATTTTTTAAAGGTTTGCCAAACTACATACCAGTATATAAGTTACTTACTCTAGTAGCAAGATTAGAGTACATCTGAAAACATACATGTGCTATATTTGAGTGCTACTATGGTCACACATGTTAGATACTTAAATAAAAAAAAAATTCTCACTGTTTCTGCTTGTGTCTATGGGTGCTAGATTATGATTTTGGGCTATTATTTCTGAGCTTTGGTCATTGCTGTGCTGTGGTGGTGTTGAATGTGATAGTGTTTGTTCTCCCCACTGCCATTCCCGACACTCATCTTCATTTTTTTTCTCTATTCTTAAAATTTGTTATTTTTACTGAAGTTATAAAACTGTCAACGTTATCAGAATATAGACCCTTTACTTTGTAGGCACTGTTTGTACATATTTGGATTCGAAAGGCGTTATTTATGTTTCTGTATTATATTTCACCATAGATTCTCATTTTAAGAATCTATGATTTCACTCTTTGCTTGTACATTATCATGTACTTTTAAATTAAATGCAATTGTTTGATTATGGTATCTGATATTTGATAAAGGTTACTGCCTACACCAATATGTTTGATTATGCTGCCAGTAAGTCTTGTTCCACAGTAATTTTTTATAAAGAGGTTACTAGTATTTTTACTATGTTTTAAATATTCTATGATCTAAAAACATTCATAAACCCAAATATATTTGGTTCCATTCCATTGTACATTTGTAGTGCTATTTGATAATCAGAAATATCTAGAGATGCTCAGTAGTTTAAAGGATTTATTTAATTTGATATGATTA
This sequence comes from Ophiopholis aculeata, assembly GCA_032273385.1. Taxonomy (NCBI): domain Eukaryota; kingdom Metazoa; phylum Echinodermata; class Ophiuroidea; order Amphilepidida; family Ophiactidae; genus Ophiopholis; species Ophiopholis aculeata. The sequence goes on along the minus strand of JAUMTS010707240.1, from coordinate 3,189 downwards.
AATCATTGAAGATAAATGATCTACTGCAAACAAGCCGCAAGTTGTTGTACTAAAGTTAGCCATGTATATAGGTAAGAAATAAGATAATTGTCTAGCTTGAAATAAGGTTATCTTAAGCATAACATTTTTGAAATGCTAAGTCAGTGGCCACATACTTATATGATTGTGCCAAGTAGTAGAGGAGAATATAGCATAGTTTTTATATATTTAACTAAATTGCTATACCATTATTCACTTTTTTGGTGGAAGTAGACTCTGATCATAAAATGCAATACAAAATCACTGTCCTCTTAGCGAAGCATTGCAATAGTTAAGGATGGCAGCACATAACATAACATAATAGCTACACATCTATCCATGTGTGCGCCAAGTCTACTGCCCCAGTGAACAATGGTATAAAAGGGCTCAGGGCTATTATATTTATGGATCAAAGTCATCATTTATTTTATAAGTCAGTAGACTAAACAGGTAAAATAATGTGTGTGCCAAACTATAGCTAACTATGTGTAAGCGTGTGTGCCAATAATCACTGCAGATAATCATGGAACTTCTTGATTTTAAAAGTTGTTTCAACTTCAAGTTCTAAATATTGTATTCATAATTCATATGTTAGAAAACTAATAATTATGTAAATTATCTGTACAGTATGTTTAAAGTGTCCTTTACACTAATGAGAGTATCACTCTCAGTTGCTGCAGTTGAAATTCAAAGTTTATTTTCTATGTCCAAGTGGATAATGTAATGACGTCAGCTTGCAGAACCTTGACAATGTATGTACTCTTTAAAATAAATCACATGTGCCTTTTTTGATATATTTGGTATACTATTTCTTGTCTCTCCGGTGAAGGTTAGTATTTATGCAAAGTTACAATGGCGGCTGTTTTGTAGATAAAATAACAGTAACTATAATGAATGATGAAAAGTTGCCTAAAATGTTGACAATTATGAACGAAGTGTTATCGTTCTTGTTTTATATTTAAATAAAAATATACTTTAAAAAATGTATGCTGAGATAAGTTTGACTTATAAGCTTAACACACACACATATACAAATATCACAACTCTACCCTATTTGTATCTTTCTTATCAAAGTGCATTGTAACTTTTACTATATATGCTGTTAGTGGTGCTTTATGACTTTTCGTGTTTAAAGAGGATAGGAGATAGTAAAATACACTTTGGGGATAAGATGGAACCCTGGTAGATATAGACTTAGCCTTAGCCGGTTGGGTACAAAGTCTACATCTACACACTGTATGGATGATTGGAACCCATTGAACAACTGCCTTATTAACATACATCAGAGCTTGCAATGACCAGTACTATGCAGCCAAATATCTGCCCTATATTTCAGTGTCATTTCAAGTATACGTTTATTTCTTTTCTTGAAAGTGGTAGTAATGCATAGAAGCACCTCATAATGATGAGTTCCAATAATTTGGAAAGATGTTAGAATATTGATCTTTTGCCTATGGACAGAAGTATATAAACAGTTGCAAAATGTGGTGCAATAAGGGCTTTAAACTAATAGCATGACCATAATGACCACGTTATTCCAAATTAAATTGCTATTGAAAGCAGTTCAAAATCACTGGTGTTATTGATAACATATAGTGTACATTCATACAAGCTCATTCAAAAAGTTCTGCCTCCACCCATTTAATTTGGGTGTTTAAATGGAAAGTCAGTTGAGATTTACCACATTTGAATTCTAGAATATTTAGACTGTTTCTGGCGTTCATATATAAATGGATATATCTCAACAATCTAGAAACACTTTAATGAAATTTCTATAATTTTGAATCCAAGATTGAAGGATTTTAATTTAAAATTGAATTATGGCTACTTACATCAAAATGGTATGTGAGATATCCGAGTATGAGCCCGGGGTATGAGCTTGGACGCTAGAGGCAGAACAATTTGAATGACTTGTATTATTTATAGTATGCAGGTATAGTTTTCTTTTGAGACAAGAAAGTTTATTAAACAGTGTCAATACCTTTATTGTATTTTAAAAGTGTAATACTGTTGTTTTCTTTATAATTAAAATTTATTTTGGGTTTATATTCAAATCAAATATTTGTGATTGTCTGTGTATTTCTGACCTGACTTCTTTGTCTTATCGAATCCACAAGCATTTTGCACTACCCGTTCTGTTTATTGTTTATAACTACTTTTTAGTAAACCTAGTAAATTAAAGGCTGCTAGTCCAAACTTTTAGACCACGGAGGTCTTTCTACTATCAATTGGTTACGAAATATACTCCCTGAACCAGTGTACCCTGGCCTTTCGAACCTTCTGTCTTAATTCAGTTTAAACTTAGTTTCTTTTATGGAATTTTGTAATATATTTCGTGTATTAATGGATCACTTTTATGAACAGTGATCTTGGTAATCTAAGTAAGTAAACGTGAATTTCCTTTATTTAATTAATTTGAAAGTTACTTTGCACATTAGCTCATGTCTTTGCTATGTCTGACCTGTCTAATTGTATGTATGAATTTAGATTTATATCACATTTTGATAAGGTGGTGTTTTCCATCGAGTTTCTTTGGTTCTTAACACCCGAAGCATAGACTTGACAGCAAAGTTGTATCGTTGAGTACAATTTTGTTGTTAATCGCGATGTTTATAGGCCTATCTATACTTTTTAACATAAACATGGTTTAGGTCAGGAAATGACTCCAATTTAACCGACAGTCAAGTTTAAGCTCAAATTTATTTGCCACAAACATGCAAAATATATCCAATGAAAAAAGAGTTATCAAAAATACATATAAAGTGAAAAGGTATGTAAAAATGAGAAACGGCTGGAATGCCAATGAGCATGATGAGGCCTGACAATAACCTTTCCCTGGTCTAAAGGGAATATAGGAAGATAACTACATAATATACTATTTAACCCTCCCCCACCACCAACCCCCACGAAGCAAAGCACATACAAGACAACAGGACGGTGCTCTAAAGTATAATTGTAATTTGAAATAAGCATTTATGAGCTTTTATCGAACTGTTTCCGGATCTAGCAACAATAATTAATGGTTTTGAACAAATTAGCAGTAAACCACTCAAATCGATAATCCATCATATTTCCCCGTCCTCTGACACATTTTTAAAAGATCTTCACCAAGGCTGTCAACCCTCACGCATCGAGCGTGAGTCTCACGCTTTTTCTCTATTTCTCACGCGC
>JAUMTS010707129.1:0-12513 GCA_032273385.1 Ophiopholis aculeata | reverse complement strand
TTTTTACCTCCAGATTTAAAATGCTAAAACATCTCGAGTTAGTCAGAGATGGGGCCCATAAAACTAAAATACAACTAAGTTTGTATCAAAAACGCTTTATAACTTGGTTATAAACATATTATGTTTTAACACGTAATATATACAAGAATTTGGTTTGGCAAAATATTTACCTTCACTTAATATAATTTCTACTTCATTTGTGATACCGTGATACAGCTGGAATTAACATAGTTACACACATACACATTACACCTTATACATGTACAAGCAAAATAACATTGGACCTACATACGTTTTCTCCACATTGAAGTGAAGCTCAGGTACTTAGTTTCTGAAGCCGCAGACTGGCGTTCCAATTTGCAAACCAACGAATGCCTTCAATTGTCGAGACCACATCTATTAAAGAAACAATGAAATAAGAGCAAACCGTATGAAAGAAATATGGAGATTCATTTCATGCTAAAAAGTCTTAGTCACCTTAATAAGTAATGCATAAATTAACTACACCACTTCAATTAATTAAATACATATTTTGTTGCAATGATGATAGCCACACGATCAGTAGTCGTGGGTCACGACGTAAGGCTTATATCTTTTTCAATTCTGTAATTGATTTCGGGTCAAAATATCAGAAGTTGTAATTCTCACTCCTATTCCCTGCTTCTATAGATTCATCATCTTGCAAAGATTGTAATTAGATCATCTAACAACCAATGTTTGTCAAATTTGTAAGCAGGCAATAGAACATATCTTTTCGTGATCACTGATTTTTTTTTTTGGAAGTTGTCATTTCGTTAGAGATAATTGATTGTGAATTTGGTTCAGCAAAATAAAATTGTCTAATAACTTAAATCCCTTTTTGACAGAAATATACTTCAGTCTGTTTTTATCAAATTTTGCAGAAAACACTTTACATTTTATTCTATATTAATGTGGGAATATGGACCAGTCTTACAAATCGTGTCAATAAACTTTTTGGACACCAATGATGTTTTATGCAATCACTTATGGAGTTATTGGAGGGGATAATAACAACAAAAATAAATTCTGTTTTTTATAACCCGCGACATATCATCTCAAGGAAGGTAAGGGATATCAGCGCTTAGCAATTATAATCCAAATGTATTACAGATACTGATTTATTTAAGAAGCCCAGTTTTAGATACAAGAAGTACACCCCAGTACTCTGAACTAGTTACAGCCTGCGGGAACAAGTATGGATAGGAAACCAAATACACACTATGCGATGAACTTGGGGAGTCAAACCCGGGTCTAAATGGTACAAAGCACTGTTCTACCTGTAATGATGGATCCATCCTTATACATACTACTACCTTTCAACCAAAATGACGACTCTACATCAATTTGTTGGTGGAATACAGTGAAACTTCAAATACCATCTTGAAACAATTTCTTCTTTCGGTTTGCTGATAGTTCAACGAGTGATAATCATGAATTTAAAGATTTTCAGTTTCGGTTTTTGTCTAAGTTTGGTGTTAACAACAAACTCGATATTTTATTATGATTGTAACTTTATAGGCAATATAAACTCAAGCTTATATAAATACCTGCTTTAAGATATTCCTCCCAGACCCAATGCACGTCGCCTACGTGCTGGTCGAGATGTACCTTCACCGGAAGTTGCCCTCGCATTAGCTCTTTGTCGATTTGGCTTATGGAGTTCCTTCTTTCGATTGGCATCCGTCTTTTGCTGAAATTACAAATGTTGAAATTAAATAACTTTACGCTCGGTAGTAACAAAGCTTAACAGCAAGCTAGCACGATGTTGTAATAAGTATAGGAATGTATATGGCTAACCTCGCAGCAATTTATAATTTATATACTTGTAACTAGTACATGTTACTTCTTAAGGGAAAAAACACCATATATCATTACGGTAATGTAAAAATATTCGTGCTGATTATTCGATATGGTACCTAGCACACATATAGTTATGTTTTTCATCTGAGGTGAATCGGTAGTATGTTCATCAGAATAAAAGTGAAAGTGTAACGGTCTTATGGTAATGATAGTGTCCATCTCTATATCGCCTTTGAGTCAGATTCCAAAATATATCGCTTATCAATCAGAAGAAATAATAACAAACTTATTTCGATTTAGTGAACATAATTTTCATTATCATTAAAGCTCTTGTATTATTATTCAGTTTACATAGTTATGGCAATACCTACCTCTGCCTGTTTGTCGATGAACTCCAAAATCTTGAGAACGTGCTTGACCTCCACATCATCTGGTAGAATGTCTGTGAACAGTGAACAGTCCATTGTATCTACTGCTGATCTAACCACAAGATCACGAAGGTTGGCATTGGTGCTGGTCGTTGTATCCGAACGCAGGAATCGAAATATAAATCTTCGTATCACCGTTGAAGTTTCTACTAGCTTTTCCAGACTTACGGGCTTCAAGTTTTGAGTTAAAACTTCTTGCTCCCGTTCTGGTAGATCCTTTCTGTAATCATCACGCAGTGATTCTACATTTGCATCGACTAGTAGGTCTTCCAAGGTTTCATACAAACTGACTATATGATTCAGCTTGATACCGTCTCTAGGTTCCGGGAGCAAATTGTCTGGGAAAAATCCAGGTAGTTGGGTTGCCCAACGCTTGATATAGTCATCAAGAGAACTTCTTGTATCACCTCCGGTTTTCTTAAGCAACACGAGAATTACATCAAGATGGCCTAACAGATCCTTTGCGAAAGACTGGCGATAACTTTGCTCACGCTTAATTGAGTTGATCAAGTCTATAGGAAGATCTGTTTGGGGAATTTTGATTTTGATCTCAGAGAGGACGGCAGAGCAAGCGTGGAATAGTTCGTCAGAGTAGGCAAATTGAGTGAAGCCAGATCCCTCAACAAGAAGTGCTTTGTTCAACACTAACATCCGGGCCAATTCTCTCTCAATAACGGAGTAGTTGTAATTGATTACACAACCGTAGCCGTACTTGGTGCATACATCGTGGTACACTAAATGGTCATCTGACCATTCAAACTGAATAATTGAACCATCTGCAGCATGGAGCGGCACCGTTCGAAGTCCTGCTATGCCTTCGTCTTTCATGAGAAAAATCAAGGCGGGACAATATCCATATGTTGCAATCGCCAAGGTATCCATCAGGAAACAATTCTGCATTTCCAGCAAAACTCCGATCATTTGTCGTAGATGACATTGAGGGTCTTTTTTGTCCACCACACATTCAGCTAGGCTACTTTCTCTAGTTAGATTGTCAAAGTTTGGATTGGTACCCGTAAGCCTCCTCCAACCGTCTCGCACTTGATTCCATGCTTTTTGAAAGGTCGTGAAAGCGTGAGATGCCGCCTTCTTTGCTTCTTCGGTGGGATGTATCCGGTCGTTTGATAAGAAATCGTCTACTTTCATGCGCCTTGCAGCGTCTCGCTTGATGGCGTGATTAAGTTTTCCAATTAGCAATGAATTCCACTTCAGTAAATCAGGGAGATATCGCACATACTGGATAATCTCAAGGCGACTGAGACACAGCTGCAAAAATGGATACCTGTTTTCACTTGTTTGGCACATGCTTACAAACTGAGACTGGAAGTTCAATAGAGAAGCTTGGTACTTTTTACGGAAAACTTGTTGAATCTTCATATCACCTCCATCATTATCACCGGTACTTTCATCGATGTCAGTGCTTTCAGCGGGACATGTGTTACGTTCACATGCTGGATCTAATTCTTCTAGTTTTGCTTCTAAGCAGTCGCTACCCACTCCGTCTGACTTGAGACTATCAAGTTTTTGATTCATTAAGGATGTTGGAATTGACTTGGCCTCGAAACTGATGACCTTCGACAATGCATCTTCCATTGCAGCTCTATCTTCTTCGGACCTTGGACATGATCTTGCGACTATCTCGGGTTTACAACCTCGAATAGCACGGTGAAGAAATGTGGTCACGTCTCCAAAATTTGATTTAGTGATAATACGAAGCAAATGCCAGTTGTCTTCAAGTCTTTTGCTTAAATAAGTCGTTACATCTGGATGAGGTGGCGATGAGCGACTGGCGTCATCTGATTCTTCTTGCAAAGTAACGTCAGAAGTTGCATTAACATCAGTTACTCCACTACAAGCTGTTACGGTGCCAGAATCATCATCATGCAGCAGACATTCCACGATCTGTTCTTCTTTTGTGAGACCGGTACAAAGTCCAGCCAGAAAGCATGAATGGATAATTGTATCAAGTACACGATACACAACTGGAGTTAATCCACGCACACTTTCTGAGAACTTAAGTGTTGGGTGACTGTTTTGTGGTGTAGCAGAAGTATCTACTACATATTTGGATTCTTTAGCTTGCTCCGTATTTGGTTCATCATCAACATTTGCGTTGCATTTCCGTGGCTTATGACAGACAGGGCATTTATTTTGAGTTGTTTTAGCAGCAACCCGTAAACCACATGCACAGTCGTAGAAGACGGGCTCACCAGAATGTGGTAACTTCAATACCGACAATTGATCCCCTACTCCTGGTAATATCATATCACAAACGTGTGTACTTTGATCTAGGAATGCTAAAAATGCTGTACCCATACTGTTCTGGTCAGCATGCGATACAATAATGGCTACCAAGTGCACGATAACTGATGCAATTTCTAGGTCTTCCTGAGAGGTTGATTCTGATACTTGTAATATGCCAGTAAAGTCTTCAAGTCCAAGAAGTCTTTGTAGAAAATGTCTGTATACATTTGTGAATCCACCAGTTGCCTCATATATCCACTGTGCCGCTTGTTTGTCTACATCCGTCAACCCCCTTGTTGTCTGAATAAAGTAGAATGTGTTTGTGACAGCTGCAAGCAATGCTAATCGATAACTTGGATTTGACCGTGCAATTTCAACGAAATCTTTCATTGCGGTTTTGTTTTGCTGAGTTTGCCAGGCAGATACGGCTCCGATAGCGTCATTATAATGATCGACGTAGCTAAGAGGAAAGTATGCTAGTCGGGTCATGAACATAGTTTCTTGCCATTTGATCTTCTTAAGGTTTGTGATGGGGTCAGTGAGGGTCGTGCAAAGAGTCCGAAGGGCGCTTAGCGATTTCTTCTCGCGAAGACATTTGAGGAGATGGACCATTGAAAGGGATAATTCATTTTCACATCGTCCATCTTGCTCTAGCGTAAGCAATCCATTGATTGTTTTGGCAAGAACGAAGTACTTGCCTTCCAGCTGAAAGTGTTTGGTGTCTGTAACGTGCATTAACTCTGCCACTGCTTTCATGAATGCACGTATGAGCGCCGCTGCGCAAACGAACTGCAAAGAACTGTGAATCTGTTCTTTGTCCGCTACAATTCGCACGGCATTAGAAAGACTTTGCCAGATATTGTGGTCATCTGAAGTAATCTCAGCAATAAAGTCACATGTTATGTGTGAGAAGGCAACTTCCTCTATAGCATCGCAACAAATGGTAGACAAATTGCTGTCTGGTACCTGTTCTGTCAGCATTTCATCAAGTAAAGATAGATTGGGAAAATCGTCCTCATCAAGTTCTCCAGTGCAAATCAGCTTTTCGCAGACAGGTTCACCCCTTTGCATTGCCTCTTCACTCTTAACATCATTTCGGATAATATCCAGCAGGACTGGCCTTGATCCTGACAACAAGTCTCCGGTAGTTGAACACACTCTTTCAATTATCTCAGGGAGAAGCGGAGTATCGATGTTTGCTTCCAGACAAAGGCCGAAATATGACGTTAGAAAGTGGTCAAGTACAGAATGTCTATTCTGAGCCACCTTTTCTTGCAATGCGTCAACGTATGATGTGATGAACGTAAATACTTCTTTGTTAGACAAAGGGTCATCTGCCTGCTTTCCCATTACACCTAATTCGGAAAGCTGTTCTTCGCTGATGTTGAAATTTTGGAAAAGAATGGCAACAAAATCTCGGCAGAGTCGCAGGAAATGCAAAATGGTTGAATCGGGGCTTACTCGGCCAGCAAGGAGTAGTACAGAACTTGCTTTCCGTTGCCATCCATGGAATCCGTCACTAGCTTCAAGGACTTTCTTATCTGGCAGTACATCTCTACAGATTTTGTTTACAAGTACAGTTTCTGCTGGTTGACTGCATGGAACTATGGGTATTTCTCGTGTCACCTCATTCGGCGACGATGATGTAGCTGTTACGCTGGAATCTTCAACATCAGTTGTTGTTGGCATTGGTCGATGATCATCTCCGTTATGATTGTCTTCGACATTGTCGCGATTAATCTTGGCTAAAGAGTCATCGCCATCACCATTGCTATCAATGGTAGATAGTTCACGTTCCTTATCTTCTGCAGAACTGATTGAATCCCCACTTTGTTTAGAATTTCTTATGTTTTTAGCGACAGAACATGCTTCAACGCTCCCAGTAGCTCCTTCGTCAAGACCGGCGGAATCATCGCAAGCATTTGTTCCCATGTCACCATCTTCAGCAACTACATCACCTACTCTGTCAGTGATATCCTGGTCGGTTGATTCTGTTTCTGTGTCCATGTCTTTGGCTGCAGGGTTGCTAGGCAAGTTTGATGCAGTTTCCTTAACGGCTCCATCACCAACAAGACTCTCAGGTGGTTTTGCATACCCGGTTGCTATTACTACACCATTAAGCACTTTCTGTATCTCTTCAATCAGTGTTTCTGGGTTGCCGGGGGTAACTTCATTGTAGATCGAGAAAAGCTGAAGTTCAGCTGCAATGAAATCACAATTCGACCAAATAGTGGCATAGACAAGGGCGACATGCTGCGTAACTGTGAGAGTTATATTCGTCTCAGATGATATCTGATTCATCAACCATCTCATAACAGTCAAACGTATGTGACGTGGCATAGTTGGAGCATACATGATTGAAAAGACGTTGTAAAGATCAGCAAGGTAATCTTCGATGTGGTTATCCAGGTAGTACTCATGCTGCAACTCAGTCATACGACCGATCATATCGGACAGCTGGTCACTTATGGAGAGTACTGAAATGTCAAGAACCACACTGTCATCGTTTGAATTCTTCTGCATTAACCACTCTTTGTTGGCCTCAATTTTGTCGTGGAAAGTCCTAAAGAATGGGAACTTTAATTCCAAGAAGTCGGCATCCACGAGGCACGATTCAGGTCCACGAGGTTCTGGTATTTCTTTCATGTTAATGTTGAATACAACTGGATTGTGGAAACAGGCTTGCCAGAACTCAGCAGTATCATCAGCTTTGTGAACCTGACACGGACTTCCGGACCATGCGCCGTAATGTTCTAGAAGGATAACACATCTAGCCAGTGGTTCGCGAACGCACTTTTCAATGTATTCCATCAGGGCACCGCTCAGAGTTGAACATTGGTAAAGTAACCCAATGTTAGTTGCCACTTTGACCTGCCACCTGTTGGATGGCGATGCAATGTTCGTCCTTTCCGACTCACGTATGTAGTCCAAGACTTGTTCTTTCAGACAACCCAAGAACTCGTGTGAATGTGTGATATCTCCAGCCAATGCCAATGCGCTATCGACGTCTCTAGGGTTGCTTTCATATTTAATGCAACTAAAGCACCAAAGTAACTGATCTTCAATAACTTTAGAAAGGTCCACTGTCCTGACTAAATGTTCGGCAACAGTTCCATGAAGGAGATCTTCTAGAGGTGGATTGCTTGGTTCCAGAGAATCTAGAGTAAATTGATCCCATCCACAGAGAAAGTTGAACTGCCATGGATACATATCCTTCTCTTCCTTTTCGATACGGTCAATGTGGACTATGATGAACACGTGTTTAATCATAGAGCTAGGTGTGATTGACTTCAAGTACTCATTGCGATACTCATCTATTCTACATTTGGCAAGAAGCATGTGTGCGGCATCGTGTGATGTTATGCACTGGAGTACCAATAGTTGGGCTTCAGCTTCAAACCAAAAGTGTTGCATCTGTGACGCAAAGTGCCGTTCTGATTTGAATTTGCTCAATTTCTCTACTTGAACCGTTGCTACATCCTCTAGACTGCTAGCAATATATGTGTGCACACTACTCCGTGTGTAAATAACTGTGCGAGAACATAGGAGTGATATCGGTATACTTTCTTCATTGGGTTCTTCTGGTGATCTAGTTACGTTCAGAATTTCTTGGAGACTGTCTAGTCGATATTCAAAGAACTTCTTGAGACCATGTTGCAGTGGGAGGTTGAAATACGCCCTTTGAAATTCCTCAACCGCAACCCGATTTCTTTTGTGTAGTTCGGACTTGGAAGCCCTCAAAACAGCATCAGGGCAAGCCACTTTCATCAGATCGTCCTGACATCGACGAGCTAGTTCATCAGGTGTAATATCAATGGGCAGATCCTGGTCGTTGTCTTTGCTTCGGAGATACACTAGGGATGGTAGCGTATCAGCATGCCAACCCAGGAACATGTCCTCCACAGAAAACCGATATCCATCTACGCAACAGATATCATCTATCCAGCGACGTAGACATCCGATGGTTTCACGTTGGTCTTCGGTAAGGATATCAGAAAATCTCAGTGTCTGCTTCTCGAATCTATTGAGAAACGGTGGATTCTGAAAGTCTACATTCTGTTCGTCGACTAATACAATGCAACGGAAGGCTGGGTGGACGTTGCTGAATGGATTGCTGTATGGGCCTAGCGCTACACGGCAATGTCGCTTCTTTCCAAGTATCAGGTAATTTTGATTCAGCATATCATAAAGACTTCCATAAATGTTATCAAGATCTCTCAGCACCAGTATGACACCGGTTTCCATGCAGAGAATGATTTCGCTTAAGACTCGATAGTTGTACTCCTCTGATATGTCATTTTCAAATCTACTTCCAAACTTTGTAACGTACTCTTTGCCTTCTAAGGTCTTCTCGAGGATGTTGAGAGCAGAATCTCCACTTGTAATAAGCATCAAATGTCGAGCGTGCTTATCCTGTATGTTATCTTGTATCAGCTCAATTGTTCCAGGTCGTCTTTCTGGTTTCTGGGTCACCCCTATCTCGGTAGTAAATGCATTCATTATATTTGGCATTTCCACTTTCAAACCCCCAAAGTTATGGAGGATTCCATTTTCTATTATTTCACCAGGCTCAGCGTAAAGCTGCTCCGAAGATTGGATTGCTACATATTTGACAAGTGAGTAGTAGTCACGCAGACCGTGGAAGTTGGCGTATTTCTGTTTCTGTTGGTACTCACTATATGCCTTGGCAAGATTGAACAAATTGTCATCAGTGATGACATGGTGAGCAAGAGACCCGCCTGACTTTTCTGCACTGTCATCACGGATAGATTTAGCTGTGTCAGCCAAATCTTTGATGGTTGGCTCAGGGCGAGATAGATGGATTGCTCGATTCATTTTCGCTGCATCTAACGACCAGTTTGATATTCCGACTACAGCAACCGAGGGAAAGCTACCAACTGTTGGCTCCAATTGGCTATGGAGAACTTTCAGCGGATTGAATCTGGAAACTTCTGCTAGACCGATTTCATCAAGAAGTACAACTGGCATAACGTCAGGTTTCTTGTAGTTTTTGGCTTTATCAAATACTTTGATAATACCTTCAGATGTAGAGGATTCTGATCCTTGGTACGAAACCACATACAAAGAGGGAAGTGTCTTGAAATATGTCTCTTTGGAATCTTGACCTCGCAAATTACTTCTTATTAGCTGCATGGAGAGCGATTTGCTGCAGCCAGGTTTTCCTACTACAAATACCGGAATCCTGTTCAGAATGGATACTAAGATAACGAACACGTTCTCTCGCAGCGCTTCATTCTTAGCTGTTCCATCTGGAAGCTGCATTCGATTGAGGAAATCCAATTGCTCCAATCTAATGATGTTCTCTATATCCGCTCCTTTTATGCTGTGCGGACCCTTTGACAGAATTGATGCAACCTCTTCTCTATACCGTTGTCTATCTTCAGCGCGCGTTAGTCTGGAGTGGTAGCAATGAGCAAGTGCTAGAATCATGCTCCGTACATCAGGCTTGTCCATGTAATCGCTGTTGAAGACTTGTTCCACGGGAACGACTCCCTTTACTTGTATCATGTCAACAAACCACTTCTTCAAATGTTGACATCTGTGAACATCTCTCAAGCTTACACAATACGATGTTTTGGCAACTTTTCGCATGAACTCTTGGGACATCACAACCAAATCTACGAAGGCTGTATTCTTTCCTCCCAGCATTCGGCGTATGTACGATTTCTCGTCTTCTCTGTCGAGGGACCCATAGTCCCACACATAATCCATCATTGTTTCGGGAAGAGGATGCACTCTGTATACAAGCTTTGACAATTCATCTTGTTGATGCTTTCCGTCCAGTCCAGTTGATACGATGTCGTTTTCTCTCAGGCGGTATGGGTTACAAGCAGCAATGAAGATAAGGTTATCTGGCAGCTGTACACCTTTCAGAGAATGGTGACATATCACTTCGTTCAATACTCCTAAATGGTCACATGTGTTGATTTCGTCTAGAAACCCCCAGACTTCTTGCTTAAGATTGTTATCTGCCTGATCTCGTAGACTAGTGACGAAATCAACGATATCTTGCTCCGATACACCTGCATGGAGGTTGAGAGTATGAAATGGAACTTCGCAAACTCTTGCTAAGTATGTTATAAGTGTGGTCTTCCCACATCCCGTTTCCCCCATGATGATTACGGGTACTCGTGACTTGATACGCATGTGAATCAAAACCATCTTCAGCAGATTGTCTGGAGTAAGAGCGTAGTTTGTTGCCAAATCCTCCAACTTTGCCATATCAAACGGTGTTCTTGAACTTCTGCAAACCTTTTCTAATATCTTGTGGAGATCAGCTTGTGACAAACTGTTGTAATCTTCAAGTTGACGCTTCATTTGAAACTCAAATAACATCTTGATGTTGGTTGGAACTTTGTTAAGCAAACGATAGAGGATTGAAATCGTCTGAGAGTCTTGTCTATGAAACACAACTAGCAAGTGATTACTGTCTGCCCACCTCACCATTCCTTGTATCCTTGCAACCATCTGAGAAGCCGATACGTCAGTTCCAGCGCGATATTCCAACAGTGCAGCAGTACCACTGACGCCATCTACAGAATGCTGTTTGACAGAGGGGGCTGTAAAATCTTTTGACACTTCAAGAAGCGCTTGGACGAAATTGCCTCTGACACCTTTACTGTCCTTTCCCAACATATCTTTCAGACTTTGTGTAGTGAAATACAACGATGCCGACATACGTCGTAGCTCTTGTGCAAATATTGCTAAGAATGTGTTAAGAGTAGAGTATGATAAACCACTTTTTGAACTGCAATACTTTTTTAGGAGTGCATGGCATTCTGTCTGGTTCAGTGGTTGTGTAGTGCTGTCCCCTGTCAACTGTATATTGTCTTTGTCCAGGTAATCGTTTGACATAGCCTTTAGGTAATTGCAAACTACCTGTACTGGACTGTTGATATCTTGACTGACAATAAAATCGTCAAATCCGGACCACTCTAGATGTTTTCTAGTAAAACAGCTTGAAATGGGTAGAGAGTTACGAAGTTTGTCTTGATACGTATTGGCTACCTCTAGTATCACACGTGTTGTAGGCCCAATGCACATGTGGGTTCCAGAAACAGACATTCCAATGACAACTATTTCAAACAGGAATATGTCGAATAGACCCGGATCTGAAACGGAGGCAGCATCGATGTGTAGAAGGTCATGGTTGGTCAGTATTTGACTTTGTATTTGTTGAACAAGTTCGTTTTTGTTGATTGGACCACTAACGTGCAATGTACTAACTCCCATATCAAGTTGGGAAGCTTTGTCTCGGATGTATTCTGTCTTCCCCAATCCAGGTTGGTCTGATGTCACAACTTCTACTTCTGGCCACCCAAGTCTTAGACAAGAACTCATTTCTGCATCACTAAAGCCCTGTAGGCGATGTGTATAGCTTGCAAACTGGTCAATGATATGGTGAAGCCTTCCCCCACAACATATCATAGCAAGCAAATAGTCTTTCTTAGTATCTTGAATTTCTTGAATCTTACGTACAAGGCTGAATTGGGTTTCGGTACTAAGCTGATCCATATTTACCAGTGTAAATAGTTTTTCAGTCTGGAAATGCAATGGAGCCACTACACACCGCTGCAGCAAAAGGCTTATCTCTTCCAATGATGTTCCTGCATGGCAAAATATGATTTGGTTTGGCTCTGGAAGCACGTTTGTTGTATTGCGGTATAACTGCAACATAACTGGTACAGATTTGGTGCTGTTCTCGTCTAAGTCGGCAACAAATAAACGCCCTTTACGAACTTTGGAATCGATTGTTGACTTCCCTTCTTTGTTTTGACCAGGTATCTCTTTACTGGTTGGTAGATTTTTCGAGAAAATATCTCCCAAAGCCATTCCAAGGTGAAAGAGTCGAGATTTTAGGTCGTTCTTGTTATATGGCATGTTGTACAAAGATCGAATTGTGTCGTCAACTTCAACCAGGGGGTTGACAAATCTAAAAAGAAGCAACAGCTCATCAGAAAATGTTTTTTCGCTCTGAAAGAATTGGTCTAGTTGCCAC